>JAKTVL010000022.1:0-122719 GCA_030557175.1 Petasospora japonica
ATCAGTGGGCACGCAATTCGCGATGATGACAGCGATGAGCACCACCAGGGATTGATCCTCCAGGAAAGCAAGCGAGGGGGAGCCACAGCCACCCAGCGCGGCGGCTGTCTCGCCATCGATCCCTGTCGCCCTCTAGGCTCTAGGCTCTAGCCTGGGGGGGAGGCCCTCCAGCCCGCCCCAACCAATGGCGCCTGGGCGCCGTCGGACGGCGCTTGAAACGCCGGGCCGAAAGGCCGGGGTGTCCCGTTCGCGAAGCATTGACTCACTGTTTTCTGGAGCCTTCTATGGCGGGGCGTGCGCGCACCGTGCCGATAAGGCGCGGATGACGCCAGCGCGGCCTGTCACACGAGATCGCCCACAACCAGCAATAAATACCCCCCGCTGCTGCTTCTTCTGCTCCTCCACCAGCGCTGTTTGCTCTACACCCTCAGCACTTTTAAGACCCCACCGCATCCGCCACGGGCGTATCCAGCTCTGTCTCAGCACACACACAGCCCGCGCGCACCTCCTCGCTCACCACGCTTGCCCCGCTCTTGCCACTCACACAGCGAGCTGTCCCGCTAGCCGCCCAAGGCACCCGCCCATTGCAACACAACAAGATAGACAAGATATGACAGCCGCCATTGCCTCGCGCACCCTCCCAGTTGCCACTGCAGCCAAGATTGACGAGTTTGGTGCCTACGAACAGGGGATCCTTCTCGTGAACCGGTACCGCAAGATTGCAGACATCCAGGCTGGGTCGTATGGGCGTGTTTCAGTGGCGCTTGATACTGCCACGCAGACCCATGTTGCGGTCAAGGCGATGGACAAGCGCATTGCCGGTGTCTCTGCCGTGGCCAGACACGAAGTTAGCATTTTGAAGAGGCTCGGCAAGCACGAGAACATTTGCTCTTTGCTCGATTGCTTTGAGACGCCTGGGCACTACTTTTTGGTGTTTGAGCACTGTGCCAATGGAGATCTGTACGATTATCTCCAGCGCTCGGAGAACCATCAGATTCCATCCCGCCGCATCGGGTCCCCAGTATTGTTCAAGCAGTTTGTCAAGGAGCTCGTCTCTGCCGTCCATTACGCCCACTCTCGCGGTGTTTACCACCGCGACATCAAGCCTGAGAACATCCTTATCGATGCACAAGGTACTGTCAAGCTAACTGATTGGGGCCTTGCCACTGTCTGTGGCAAGTGCTTCGACCCATGTATTGGAACTGAAAAGTACATGGCGCCAGAAACTTTTTTCCACCAATCTTCACACCCAAGAAGCATGATTTCTTATGATGCAGTCAAGGCTGACTACTGGTCTGTTGGCATCACTTTACTCTACGTCTTGTTTGGCAAATGCCCGTTCAAGTTGGCTAATGTCTCTGATGGCGATTTCAATGCGTTCATCAACACCCCGGGCTTCCTTATGGACAAGTACCCCACCATGAGTGCTCACGGCTACGATGTCGTTATGCAGCTTTTGCAGTTGAACCCATCGCACCGTTCCCTTGATGCCTGTGTCGACGCTTTGATGAGAGATTACTCCACACCATTGACTACCGACCAGTCTTCTGAGGAGGATGCTTCCAACGCTGCTGCGGTCCAATTCTCTGACGACATCTTTGCATTTGAAGATGAGTCTGACGCCGAAGAGGAGACATTTGCATTCTCAGTTACTCCACCTCCACCAGAGACTACCCCTACCTCAGTGGAGCACCATGTATCGTCCATGGCTGTGCCAATCCCACTGGCACAGACACACAGTTCAATGGATGCACCACCATCTTTGGTTGAATCTGTTGGTGGTGGCATGTCCCAGTCTTGGGCTGATATAGATGATTGGGATGTTGCAAGCTTCAAGTTCTGTGTTCCTTCCAGCTTGAAAGACTCGAGAAAGATGAATGCCCGTGGAGTTGGTTACAACTCCGAGCAGGGTTGGTAATTTGTCTTTTATGTTATGATTGCGTGTTGTTTTTTCTGCTGTTATTTGTCTTTTTTGTTTTTGGTTTTATTATTTTATCGTCTTGGTCATTGTTTTACGTTCGCATTGTGTTGATTTTTTGCATACCCACATTTACACAAAACAGGGAATTTGCGCTGGAGAAGAGCCGCTTCCTATTGCATATCTAGAGAGCTGTTGCATTATTGTGTTTATTACTTAAATAGAGGTTTAGTTTACTTCCTCATGAGATGATGTAGGCACCGGCAGTAGCCATTGGCGCCGCACCTGGCGCCGCCCGTGGCTATGTCTGTGTACACTTCCGCCGCAGCACGCTCTCGCCATTTGTCATCGACCTCTACCTCTCGGGAGGTGTGATCCGACCTCTGCAGATGCGAGTCGACGTGGGGACAAGGGGTGGAGCTGTCATCAAAAAAGGGCCAGAATGGTTGTATTTAGTAGGCGCTCAGAATTTTACGGAAATTTCACGTATATGCAGCGCTAAGCCCCCGAAAGTGCGGGTCATAAAAAGAAATTCAAACTGCACGGAGAGATGTAAAAGCGTCAAATACAACATGTTCCCGGGCTATTGGACGGCGCTGTGTCTAGTCATCTGGGCCATGTCTACGGCAATTGGCATCTGCTTAGGATAGGCCCCCTAGCTACGCCATTCTTGGGTGGCAATGGAGCACAGGGGAGGTCGGCGACATTAGTAATTTTCCGTGTTTTTTGCGGGCGCGGTGTAAGGGTGGGTACACTTCTAGTACCAGTCAAGCTTCTTGTCTTGCGGATATATAAATGTCCCCCAACATCCTGGTCACATTCCCCAGTCTGGCATTGGAGCCATCATCAATCAAGAACAACAGCTACAATCATGGCTCTTCCGAAGACTGCTCTCATTGCGCTCACTTCCTACTTCGGCCCATTCTACGACGATGGTGCCAAAACTGGTGTCTTCTGGTCTGAGGTTGCTCACGCTTATCACGCTTTCAAGAAGGCTGGTTTCGCCATTGAATTTGCCTCTGAGGATGGAACTTATGGAATTGATGAACACTCCCTCCTTGCACCAACCTTCATTTCCGAGGAGGACTTGAAGGAGTACGACGACAAGTCTGCTCCAATTCACGCCGACATTTCCAAGGTTAAGGCCATCAAGGACGTGAACGCTGATGACTACTCAATCATCTTCTATGCTGGTGGCCACGGTACCCTCTTTGACCTTCCAACAGCTAAGGGTCTTCAGGATGTCACCAGAAAGATCTATGCCAACGGCGGTGTCGTTGCTGCTGTTTGTCATGGCCCTGCTATCTTTGGTGGTTTGCAAGACTTGATCAAGGGCAAGAAGGTCACTTGTTTCTTCGAAACCGCTGAGGATCAGATTGGTTTGGGCCCAGCTTTGAAGAAGTACAACTTGAAGACTAACGAGAAGCTCATCACGGATGCAGGTGGTATCCTCACCCAGGGTCCTTCCGAGTGGGTTGACTTTTCTATTGCTGATGGCAAAATCGTCTCTGGAGTCAATCCGGCTTCCGCCACCTCTACTGCTGAGAAGGCTATTGCTGCTCTCTCTTAAGCCTCAGGTATCTCCACTCATGAATCATTACGACCTTTTTTGATCTCTAGAATAAGCTTGTAGATTCCACATTTGGTTGAGGGGCGGCTGTTAAAGTAAGTCCCTGACCAATTACAACCTTGCCTAAACAAACTACCATGATATACACTAATGCAATTATCTTTCTTTTTATATATATATATATATCTTTCTCTCTTTTTGGATTGGTTTTGTTTTTTATAGTACAAATAAATACGTCCTCAATCATATCTATCCATCCGTGACAGAACTGATCTCGTCTCTCTCGCTCTTTCAATTCCAATTCCTCTGACTCTTCTGCGTCCAAAGCTCAAAATTGAGCGAGCCCCTGGTATCGGAGAAGTCTCTTCCTTTTGTTGTCTTGATTTCTTCGTTAGCCACCAATTTGCCAAGATTAAGAAGAAAATTGCCAAAAATACAAGGAAGCCAAGAATGCCGAAGAATGGTCCAAGACTCTCAACGTTGCTACTTGACCATGGAACTTGAACGTTCATACCGAAAAGACCAGTGATTAAGTTCATCGGAACCAAAAGGGTACCAATCAATGTGACTTTGGAAAGCATTTCTGTAACCTTGTTGTTGGAGTGGAAGGATTCAACTTGCAATTGAGCCAGATAGTTGGAATGAGAACGCGAGAAAATCTTTTCATAGGACAACAGGTTTTGAAACATAGTCACAACGTGATCCTGAATATCACCTAAATATAGAGCAATATCAGCCCTTGGTTGGGCTTGTTGTCCCTGTGCCTGTGATGCAAGATTAGCCAGGTTCACATTAGAAGTCAAGGCAGGTCCGATTCCTTGAGCTTCGTCTTGACAACGTTTAGCAAACATCTTGATGACATCTGCTTTACCAGACAATAACCTCATCAACGTCATGACTTTACGACGAGACTCACCAATCTTCTTCAACATATGCGAAAAATCCATCTCACGAGTTAAAAAGACTTGATCTTCAATAGCATCAGCTTCATACTCAATAGCGTGAATCACTGGAGCAAAAGAATCTGTAATATCATCAATAAGAGCATAGCATAACCAGTCAGCACTAACATCCACATAATCACGGAGTTGACGAACACGTCTTCTAACGTTTGCAGCATGAGAAATTGGACCAAAATGGAAAGTCAAAACACCATATCTGAAAACAACGATATAAACATTGATTGGTTCCAAGAAATCTTCCGATTCGTTATCACTCTCAAACGTATGGAAACACACAAAGTAATAGCTTCTGAATAGCTCAACTTTTTCACGAGTTTCTTGCATACGAATATCTTCTGCGGTCAAAGGATGGATACCAAAGGCCTTAGACAGTACTTTCATCTCAGCATCTGTAGGACAGATACAATCGAGCCACCAAGTAGACTGGCCATTTCTGAAAAGCTCACGAATGGACTCACCCGGTTTAACAAGAGATTGGATATCGGGAGCATGAATTGTCTCTTCAGATTCAGAGCAAAAGAAGCTGAAACGATCAGGAGCAACTTCCTCGTCTTCAACTTTGTTTGAACCAAAATGGATGCCAGAATCACTTGAATTAGTCCATGTTCTTGAAGCCTTTGGGGTGTATCTGTTTGCAGCAGATGAGCTGTCAGATGATGAAGTGTTGAAGTTCTCCTTACGTAGCGTTGCATCTTCCTCGCGCGATTCGGCAATGAATTCTTCAATTTCATCAAAATCAACACCATTAACCTTCACGTGGTCTGGGAGCATAGGGAAACAAACATCCTCCTCCGTTTCTTGAGATTCTCTTGAACGTTGGGAATCTGCGTCTGAATCGTTATTGATGGACGAACGAGTCATACGGCGACGACGATCAAATTCATTCATCTCATTATCAGCATCGTTCTTTGAGGCACGGGAAATCGTCTTGTTCAATGGGTGGATGACTGGAGACGCTTCAGCCGTGCTCTTGCTCGATCTCCGTGGCTTATTAAGAAGAATTCCGCCTGAAGATGGGGCCTCATCTTTGTTGACAAGCCCCTTCAGTTGTTCTGAGAAAGATTTGGAACGCACTCTCTTTTGCTGGTGAGTAGAGGCATTGTGGATCTTCTCATTATCATCAATGGCGTACTCATTTTCCTCGTCTTCGAGCTTGGAGGCACTCGTGATGGTGACTGCTGGAAGCTCCTGGGAGCTGAGCGCAGCAGGAGGCAGGCGCATGTTGAACACTGAACCCCTGCGAATAGGCAGTGTGTCTGCCTGATTGCGGTGGTCGTAGAGACCCTCGGTGTTGATGGAGGCCGAGGAGTGGTGTGATTCCTGGTCTGACATTGTGGTAAGTTTATCTCTTTCTCTCTCTCTGTTCACTCACGGCTAGTGGCTTATAGTCTGGCAGCAGTGGTGAGCATAAGGGATGTTGGGCGGTAGAGGCGCTGGACTGGCATCAACGGTGGCTGGGCTGGCGGGCTGGCAGGCTGACAGGGTGGACTTTGTTCTCTGTACTAAGAGACAGGTTTTTTTTTCCTTGTACAAAAGGACGATGGGGGGAGGGCTAAAGAAAGAGAGAAGCTTCCCAGAATTTAAAGGAAGAGGGGTCACTTTTTTTGGGCAGAGAAAATTGGAGAGGCACGTTCTGGATTTTTTTTTTTTTTTTTTTTTTTAGTGTACGCGTTTTGGGAAAGTTTCCTTTTTAGGATATTTCTCCACGTTATGTTATCATCCAGCGAGTCTACTAACTCTGGGCGCTCTTCTCTGGTATCTGTTTACGGGAGACAGGTTGCTTTCAAGTGCTCTACAGGAAAGTTACAAGAAATTAACGAGATTAGAGGCTGAAACGCAATACGAATTAATAGCAATCGAAGAGAGGGTGTGCTGCCTTTTTAAGGGCTGAAGCCAATGCAGAAGAAGGTTGAGAGAGCAGGCTGAGGAAGGATGGTTACTTCTTCTCTTCAAACTCAATCTTCTCTAGAGACACCTTGTCAATGGAGTCTGTGACATCGCTTTCAGGTTCGGCGAAACCGAAAGTGCCTTGCCATCCGTTCTCTCTCAAGTATCTTTCGAACTTGATGTCCTCAAGCATCAGATCTTCCTCCTTCAAATGTGGGATGGTGAAGTAGGCCAAGAGAACGCCGATGGAACCTAAGATGGCAGAAAGAATAAAAGTCCAGCGCTTTCCCAAGTTTTTCTGGATAGCGGTGAATGCCTGTGTGCCAACAGCAGCACCCGTTTTCCCCATGGCAGCAGAGAGACCATACAAGGTTCCTCTGACTGGGGTAGCATAGCATTCAGAAGAGGTAAGGCCCATGTTGTTACCGGGACCAAAGTTACCAAAGGAGTTGAACAAGGCAAAGAGAACAATGAAAAGGCCAGTTATCTTGGTGATTTTGTCATAGCCGCACCCGATGATGAGGCCAATAACCAAGTAACCACTGTAACCAATCATTAAAGACCACTTACGGCCAAGCTTGTCAACTGTGGCAGCACCAATGAGGACACCCGGGATAGACAACCAGCCCAAAAGCAGAGTCCATTCAGCAACCTTCTTGATGTTTCCGCTTTCTTTCCCAAGAACCGAGGCAATGATAGTTGAAGAGAAGATACCATTTGGGAAAGTGACAAAGTCATAAATGAACCAGCAGCCACAGGTGCCAATCATGCGAGGCCAGTAATACTTGAGCACCAGCAAATATGGCACATTACGCTTGATCTGTGATTTTTTGTACAAGACTGAAGCGGCCATTCTATAACGGAAGTAGAATATAGCCAGTGGCCAAACTGCGCCAAGACCAGTGCAAACTCTCCAGATGGTATTCAAGTTATCAGGGCCATTTGCAGCAGAGTAAACGATCAAAAAGATGGATATAGCTACAGGGCCTCCAAGGGACAAAGGCAGGTTTGTTACAAGAACAAAGACACCGCCTCTCTTCTTAGAAGCCTCATTGGCAGATTCAGATGACGCAGCAGAGCAGGCGCTGTACTCTCCACCAACACCAACACCAATGGCGCCACGGCACACCAAAAACATCCAGAACATTCCCAGCGTCGTAGTACCATGAGAAGCGCAAGCCAAGACGGCGCCAACGACAATAAGAACAGTGGTGGCGACAATGGCCCATTTACGGCCCATGTAATCACAAGTCAGACCAATGCCAATCTGCCCTAAAATTTCACCAACAATCAGGGAATTGGAGACACGGGTCTTTAATGTGGCATTGTAGACTTCGGGGTACGCTTTCGTGAAGACAGTATTCAACATGGTCATCAAGTTGTTTTGGTATCCGTCAGACATGAGCGCAACACCGCAGCACAAGATGGTGAACATATCTGACAGTGTCTTCTTCTTCTTAAACCGGTTTTGACGAGCCTCGGCGTCATAAGCCAGGGTCGTTCCGTCGGGGTTGTGGACCTCAAGCTTCTCGCTGGTGGAGATCTCCACAGTGGAGACCGGTGCAGACGACGACATGTTGTGCTGATCTGGAGATAGGCTGGACTGGCTGCCCTATCTGCGCAGAGATCAGGACTGGCTCATTGGCGGACGGACCCATGATTATTTATACGCTTACAGTACACGGAGAAAGAAGAGTGGGGTGTAAGGTGGGCCCGCTGGCAAAGAGAGGAGAAAACGTGGTGATCTCCTTTAGGAAACTGGCAAAGGGCCGCCGATCCTAGAAGGCACTTCCTTCCTTCCCCAACCGCAGCGCAGACGCCAACTGTGGTAGACACGCGGGCCAAAGTGCCTGCAGGCGGGACGGGACAGGTGCCAAGCCCGGTGCTGCAGTAGTGGAGCGACGCCATCAACTGCTTCATCTCCTATTGTTCTGTTTTTGTTACGCTGGCGATTTGCTCCAGTGGACGAACAATCGTCCCGTACGGTAACCCGCGGCGGAGACAGACCTATCCTATAGGACCCCAAATACACTGGACTGCTGAGTCGGGGCCTTCCTGATAACCGCCGGGGGCGAGCCTGTCCTCAATCAATGGCACGTTGTCGCCCGTCCTGAATACGTGGCTGTTCTGTCGCCTTGACAAAGCTTTACAGCCCATTTAGGCGCACCGAGACCGGTACACTTAGGGACTATCTGCGAAACGGGCGGGTCGTCGTGGGCCATCGACCTCTCCTCCGCGTCCCAGGAGCAAAAACGTGTCTCACGACACATGTCGTACGCCAGCTTATCACCGAATGTAAGCGTACCTGACTCTGTACGCTCGTTGCATGTCGGAGTAGCTTCCGCCTGGACAACGCCGTGCCACACGCACGTTGCTCACGTGGGCTTGATAGCGCTTTCGTGGAGCTAACGACACACGACACACATTGTAGGCAGTTCCCGGATACCGGGCGAGCCGTGTCCGGCTTGCGGGCTTGCGAGCTTGCTTGCTCCTACCTACAAGGGCGGGTTTCTGGTCTTGGTTGTTGAGCGTACACATATCGTGTGTTGTTGTGGTTGTGGAGCCGCGCTGCAGCAGCATCTCCCGCGTGTCATTTTTCCGGGGGCAGCTGTCCACGTTTTTGACACCGACAAAGCTGCTCTGGAGGGAAATACGCCGTGTGTTTGCTGTGCCTTCTCGGCTTTCTGGCGACTATGGGAGGCGAGGGGTCGCATCGGATGCCAAGTTCCCAAGATCTTTGGTGCACCTTATTATAGTCCAGAAGAGGAAGCGTTATGCGGCACTGGTGCTCATCGCCAGATTCGCGGAAAAGGTGAAGAAGAGGAAGGAAAAAAAAGTGTCAATAGAGGCGCTGGAATCAATGGCGTTGGCAAGCCAAGACGATACCTGCGACCCGGCCTCCCTCGTGGATTTGTTCCCTTCCCTTCGCTGTTGCCCAGATCCAATGGATAGTCACGGATATCTACTTCTGGCAACCCCTCCGGCAGAGATTGCTGTGGCGCTGGACCCTGCCGCCGACCTCATCGCCCAGGGCCATCCACATGAGCTTCTCCAACAGGAGCACGATTTCATCACTTCGTCGTTTCCGAATGACTCGACAGCATCTCTTGGTGAGAGACTGAAGACACTTTCTACAGTTCTCGTTGCTGGGGACAAGAGTAGGGCTCTTTACATTGCCATCTCTGCCCTCTTAGTCTTTGTCCAGGACAACTACACCGGTCCCCAGGCCCCGCTCAGCGCATCCTCTGTATTGCTTCCGAATGCTACTGAAGAGGAGGTACACACACTAGCAGTCAGGGCTCTGGGTGCTTTCGGACAGCAGGTCTACGAGCATTGTGAGGACCCCCTATGGCTTCTTTTTTCCTTGCATCTCTTTGAGCAGCTCACTGGCACAACTCTGAGCCTTCTGCTTACAACTTCTGATTTTTCAGCGCAAGATACCGCTAATGAGGCCGCGTCTGCCCCATCGTCAAGCTTTGATGCTGTTTGCAAATGGTGGAGGGCACGTGCTATCAGTGTCCAGTGCTCTTTATATCCAGAGTTCTCTGGTCCACATATTGCAGTCACGACTGCTTTATTTGATACCCCAGTCCTTAATTCCATCGCTGCTGAAGTCACAGATGCTAAAGTGAAGAAGGACATTGCCATTCTGTTCCACTTGGAAAGAGCTAAGGTCCTCTTGGAGTCTAACTTAGAGCATCTTGTTCTTCCAGAGCTTAAGATATGCCAGGAATTGACCCAGTTCGAATTCGTCTTGACTGGTGCTCGTGCTAAGCGTACAAAGTTCCAACAGACTGCTCATTCTCAACTCATTGTTCTTGCTCAATCTCAATACTTCAACAATACATCAAAGGAGAACAATGGTCAACCAGAGGCACATGATCTTAACTCTGACCTTTTGCTTGAAAGACCGCATTACGAGGCTATTGGTTCTGATGATCTTGACACCCAGATATATAAAAAACAAAAGCAAGATAACACCGAGCTTGACTACTCACAACTTTTGCCAATATCTTTGCGTCAGGAATACATTCCAGAACATCTTCAGAAGCATGACCCAAATAACCAACCTACATTATCGGATTTTGATAACCTGCAGTTGCTCTTGAGACTTTATACACTTAGAGCAACATCGCCATCAGGAAACCCACTAGTTGAAGAGCAACTGATGTCAGTCGTCCAGCGTGTCCTGTACCAGTCTGATCAATCTTCAGTAAACTATACCATTTTCTCTAGAGGCTTATGGGAACGCTCTATCTTGGAAACAAATAAGGCACGTACCATCGAGCGTGGTATTCTTCAAATGCAAACTCTTGTTGAAGAAATTGGTCTCAAGATCTCTGAGAGATACATCCCTGCCGTTTCCGTAACTGAGGACTCATCTGAGCAAACTAAGGAGTATACTAAATTAAAATACATCTTCCAACTTCCACTGCTGCCACGTTGGCAATTGGATACCAAACTTGCTGAAAAATTCATGTCTATGGGTATTGTGAAGTCTGCTATTGAGATTTATACACGTTTACAATTGGATGTTGACGTTGCATTATGTCACGCTTCTATTGGCGAGGAAGGTATTGCTAAGAACATCATTCAGAAGAGAATATCTAGTCATAAAGATGATGCAAGAGCTTGGTCGGTTCTTGGTGATATTGAGCAAGATCCAACGTATTGGTTGAAGGCTTGGGAGGTTGGTAAATATTGGAAAGCTAAGGTTTCTTTGGGTAAATTCTGCTATCACAAGAAAAACATTGATGAGGCCATTATGCATTTGCATGATGCCCTAGTCATTAACCCACTAAACTATGATACTTGGTTCTTGTATGGATGTCTTGGATTGGAATCTTCTCAATTTGAGCTTGCAGCAGAGGCATTTACTCGTTGTGTTTCCATCGATGACACTTCTTCTAATTCGTGGTCTAATCTTGCCACTTCATTGTTGAGACTGGAAAAGCCAAAAGAAGCCTTCTCTGCATTGAAGAAGGCCACATCTACATCTGAAGGTAAGAACTGGAGGCTGTGGGAAAACTATCTTCTTGTTGCTGCCAAATTAGGAGAATGGGATGATGTTCTTTGGGCTTGTGGTAAACTTGTTGAGTTTAAGAAGGATTCCTCTGGTGAAGGCTCTATTGACATTCCAATTGTCGAGAAACTTGTTGAAATCCTTACATCATCTGATTACGATGAAGGAAATCTAACATTCTTCCAGAGAAGCTGTGTCGAATTCACTACTGTTACACTTCCAAATGTCATCACAACATCGTCTCGTTTATGGAGAATCATTGCTCGTGTTGAGTTGTGGAGAAAGAAGCCCTGGAATGCACTCGAATGTCATGAGAAGGCATATCGTGCTTTGTCTCACAATCCTGATATTGACACCAATGAGTCAGTGTGGAATGAAACTGTTGAGGCCTGTGCTGATTTGGTTGCTGCATACGAGTCTCTTGGTGGACTTCCTGGAAAGTACGGTGCTGGTGATCTTGTCTGCAAAGACTGGAAGTATAAGGCCAAACAAACCATCAAGTCTCTTATGAGCAAGGGTAAGATGTCTTGGGAGGACAATTACGGTTGGAATAGGCTACAGGAATTAAAAGAGGAACTCATGTAAGTATAAATTCCACGTCTGCTTGTCGTCTATTCATGTTCTTGTAGAGTTTTTTATCTGTCATGTTCCTGTTCATCTTCTTCAAATACAGTGTCAAGACGACTACTGTGACCGCTTCCATCACTCTTCAGCACCTTAGTTGCAGATTGAACCTCCAATGGTATCATGAATGTAAAGTAGCTTCTCCATGTAATGTACTCTTCCTGAACTTTTGCTGGAACAAAGTTCAGTAAACAAAGAGTGTCCACAGTCTTGACAATCAGCTTTGCTGAAGAGCGACTGATCTCGGAGTTCTCGTATCTTAATGTCCAAATTGTCACGTATATCACCAAGGGGTATGCACTTCCAAGTTCCCATGCTTCCTTCACCAAGAGTATCATTGCGAGGAGATCGAAATGGGAAGCGGTTATGAGCAATGGCACTTCAAAGTAGTTCAAGAGCGGCAATAATGCGTCTGAAAAGGGAGAATCTGGAATCAACTCCATGGTGAAATACGAAGACAAGTTAACGACGGAATATATAACAAAAGGAACCAACTTTATGATCGAATGTTCTGTGAAGAGCCAAAGAAGAACATACCCCAACAACTGTGCATTCTCATTCTTCATAAACTCTGATATGCACAAAACTTTAGGTCTGAGAATCACCTCTTCTTTCTCCTCATTGATCACAACATGTTCTTCAAAGTTACAGCGATAGAGCACAATAGTGTATGTGAGAATAGTACCCCAAGTGGCGAACCGGTAGGAGGAGTACTGCAATCTCGAATTATCATTCAGATAGGCGATCAGGGAAAGGGTAGAGCCCGTGATAGTGACAACATGCGAGAGAGTCCAAAAGTTCTGAAGATGGAACTGTGATCTGAGAAAGCTTTCAGTTCGTTGCAATGCCTTCTGGACAAAGTTGAACGAGATGGTAATGGTCTCTGGCTCGGGGGACATCGCCTCTGAGAGAAGCTCTAATGATGCTGGGGACTGCATAATGCTCACACAACCCGCACTATGTGGTCCGGTGAGTAGCTGGTATAATTATTCTTCTTGACGGAGTCCTGTGTTATGGTCGTACCGGTGGCTCAGAAAGGGGTTCCCCCATCACAGAAAGCGGTATATCCCACCAAGACGGCTTTGTGGCACAAAAACAAAACAAGGTGGGATCCCAACCCCGCAGCTCCTCCGGCCCTGTCGGACATAAGCGGAGCCCCGGTCGCGCCTCCCTTTAGCGGCTGAGGCGCTAAACTCGTCGTTAGCTTCCGAAATAGATAGCACGGCGATAACCCGGGCCTATATAAGGGAACCGCGCCTTTGCTAAGGCTATCTAGACCCTTTCTCTTTGATCTTTTTCCCTTGTCAAACACCAAAGGATGTCTTCGAAGCTCAAAGTGCTGGTCATGGAGACCGAGAGGTCTGAACACGCAAGACATATCCCCGAGTACGCGGACTTCTGCGCACTTTTCGATGTCAAAGTGTATAGGGTCTCGACTCCAGAGGCCTTCATCGAGGAGCTCCAAGGACCATCCAAGGATATCAGTGCCATCTGGGTCAGCGGCCGTGCAATGATGCAGATTGGCGGTCTGACAAAGTTTGTCGATTACTACCCAGAAACTCTCAAGGTCTACTGCTACTCGTGGGTTGGGTACCCTGAGGCGGAAGCGGAGGCTCTTAGAGATAGAGGGATTGTCTTCTGCAATGTTGGTGATGTCTCCGCGCACGACGTTGCTGACCACGCTCTCTATTTGACACTTGCAAGTTTCAGGTTTGAGAGTTACTTCGAGCATCAATTCAGATCAATCGGCTCGATCATGCCGGCAAGAGCCATTCTTGGTTCTGCGGAATGGGATGAGAATGGGGAGCCAGTTGTGAACAAGGATTTGGGGATTAATCTGTCATACAGTACAAGCATTGGAGGAAAAAGAATCGATTCTCCGGGAGGAAAGATTGCAGGTATTGTTGGTCTCGGTGACATTGGAAAGCAGATTGGGAAGAGACTCGACGCAATTGGTATGAAAGTGAGGTACACAAAGAGATCACCACTCTCGGATGATGAGACCTCAAAATTGGGGTACACGGCTACATTCGTTCCTTCATTTGCTGAATTAATCAAGGACGTTGACCTCATCGTCCTTGCTGTACCTCATTCGCCACGCACTGTTCATCTTATCAACTCGGAATCCCTCAAGACCATGAAGAAAGGTGTTCGTATTGTCAACATTGGCCGAGGCACTGCCATCGACGAAGACGCATTGTTTAAAGCCTTGAATGATGGAACTGTTTGTTCTGTTGGTCTTGATGTCTTTGACAATGAGGTTGGTGGGATTGATCCACGCTGGTTGAAGCGTTGGGATGTCACAATCACTCCCCACATCGGTAATATGACCACTGATAACACGGTGAGCTCTAACATCAGATGCATGGACAACATCAAAAATGTTCTCCTTGAAGGAGGCAAGGGAATTAGTCCAATTCCTTGAGCATAATTATAGAACTGGTCAACATCCATCCACACATGAAGAATATAGATATTCTCGTGATATATATATATATATATACTCTACGTAGATCCAGGTTAAATCAAACTCGTAACCATTAGTCATGATCATGATCCCAGGTAATATTCCTAAAAGATATTCTTACTGAGGAGCAGGTGTTGGAGTAGTGGCGGCCTTCTTTTTCTTCTTCTCCTCGACTTGCTCCACCTTGATATCGTTTAATCCCTTCTCCTTAAGTAGTCCAGTGATGTACTCTTCGATAGCATCACCAACGTCACCTTGCACAACAATTTCCTCTTTCTTTTCAGCGTTCTTTGTTACCGAGCAACCAGTAGCAAACTTGGATGCGAATGTCTTTGCCAGTTTCTTCATGTCAATGTCAAACACTTCAAGACCAGAAATGGCAATGGCATGTTTTCTCTTGGTTCTCTCAATTCTCTTGAGAATAACCTTCGACTGAAGCTTCTTTTGTAGTTCTCTCTCTTGCTTAGCCTCCTCCTTAGCTTGTTTCTTTTGAAGATCTTTCTCAATCTTCTCCTGTTTCTCCAGAGAAAGAGTAGATGTAGCGTTGGCTAAAGCATCTTCGGAGTAGAGTTTCTGGAAAAATTCTGGCTCATTCTCTTCAAGCCAAACTTTACATTTCTTAACTGTGGCACCAAATTCACAGTACTATTAAAACTATGTTAGTTTCTCAGGTCTCAGCGAGAGAATTCTTCATGATGATACTTGCCTCTGGTGGGAAGGTGCAGATCCCACAGTAAAGGACCTCTTTTGGTTGCATCTGCGGAGCATTAGTAATCTGATAATAGCTACTGGCAGCAATATATTCTAATACGTACCTCAACTTCGGCCATTTCTCACGGTTTTTGGATAATCAGCAAGATAATCTAAAGGCAAAAGGTGTCAAAAAGGTCAACTCCGACGTTCAGGTTACTGCGCAGAGGTACACATTTTTCAGGGCCGGGTAATTTCCTTCGCGATCAAGGTTTATTCGCGTGCTTTCCGTAAGAGAGATCAAATCACGACGGCTTTGACACTTTCTTGTTTACCATTCAGTTTGGTCTTCATATCAACACAACGCCAAAGTGTCAAGCAACCATGTCATTCGATGATCAGGTAGCCAGATCGAAGTCGGCGCGTTGGGTGAAGGCGTCGCAAGCGAATTATGATGGTGATGACTGGTAAGTCCTTGTATGGAGTGACAATGCTTCAGTGGCTGTGTTTCCAATGGGCTTTACTAACAGGTGTTTCACGAAGGAGCGATGACGAGTACGGTGAGGACTTTAATGCTATTCCAGCGCTTCCTGAGTTGCCGGAGCAGGTAAACACACCGGCTCCAGAGAAGGATGATGATGAGTACAGTTACGGCACCGCACCAACACCAGACATCAATGTAAAGAAGTTCCAAGATATCAATATAGATGAGGGAATTGTTCGCAGGGAGACTGGAGGTCTCAATGAAATCATCCCGGAAATACCGACGCAGGCCGATGATTACACTGATGTTATCCCACATGATGCCGATAAGGATGATGAGTACATACCACAAAGTGCTAGCCGTTTTACGTCATTCCCAGACAATGACGAGTTATCTGATATCAACGAAGCAAAGCCCGGACAGAAAGCACAGTTCCCGTCTGAAGGAGCAACTTTAAGTGAGCCTTTTGATGCATCTACCTCTGGTAATGGGGAGCCTCAGGAGGAAAAAGTTCCGTACGATTCTAATGCGGGGACAAGCATTTTTGCTCCATTCCCTAGCGACTTTGACAAGATTGTGCCAGGCTCCGAAGTACTATCAGAAGAAACGCCAGTCACGCGTGAGCCTGATAGTTTACACGCTGACAGTTCTACGGAGGATGATCCTGAAAGTTATGGTGATGACAGGCTTGATGAGTCCGTCACTCTCTCCACTCAATCTCAATCACGTTACAATGATGATGTGCGCACAATAACGAGCTCAAACATAGAAAAGAGCATGACAGGATCATTTAAAGGACAGCCGATCCATGTACATGATTCTGATGACGAACAAGAAGAAGAAGAAGAAGAAGAAGAATATGTCCCACAATCGCATCACTTTCATTCTGACCTTATTGATGAAGATTCACATGGAGATGATGAAGATAATGGAGATTATAATGAATATCCAACTAAGAGTATGAATAATTTAAGCTTGAATGTGAGCTCTTTACCAACCATTCCAATAATCGTTGAACCTCCAAAGTCAACTGGTCTTGTTGTAAATGCGCCATCACCTTCGTTACGCCTTGAGCCACCACCTGTGAGTCCTACGCCATATGAGCTCTCCGATACTGATACTCTCCACATTAATGAACCAGAGAGTGCATCTCCGACGCCGATAAACGAAGCTGAGTTGTTAAAGGATGGTTCCAGTGAACAAGTTGGTAACACATCAAGACTCTCTAGATATTCAGATGAGTTGACTGAGCACGCTTATCTGGGTGACTTGATTAGTACACCCATCGTTGATGACGCTAACAACCAACAGTTTGAGCCCGAGACTGAGCCTGAGCCTGTTGTTGAAGAATCTAAGGATTTGTCATCAAACCGTGATTCTCAGTTCTACAGATCGGTAAGTGATTACTTTGACGATTATACTGACGAAGACGCCGGTAAGGAACAACTCGAAGTTACAAGAACACACTCATCCGGATCTTTATCCACTGGTGGTTTCTCGATCAAGAGCGAGACTGGATACAGATCATCCAAACTGAGTGACAGAACCGCGAGCTTTGGTGATCGCACGGCAAGCTTCACCAACCAAAGTATATCGCAATCTTCTGATGTGCAATCCACTAATGACTCTGTCAGAGGATCTGCTGAAAAGGAGAGTCATCTGAATCCAGCAATGTCTATCAACTTTGGACATTGGAGACCAAACACTGAAAGTTTCAGAGATCAGTTCATTAGTGGTACTTCTGGCGGCGAAACCGCACCTCCTCTTCCAAAGATTGACAACTACACAAGAAACTCTACTGGTGAAATAATTGAAGACAATGCTTCGTATGCTGAAAGTATTGCACCGTCAACGGGATCTGAGCTTCGGAAGCAAATCAGTGCCACGTCGTCTGTTGCTGATACGCAACAGAACGCTTCAATGCTTTCCGTGTTAGAAGACGAAGAAGAAGAAAGGCATGATCTTAAGGATATTACATACAAGACTGGATCAGAGACTGTTTTACCTGTTCATATTCCATTGGACACTCCTGGTTCGTCTGATAGCTCTAGACCAAAGGGTCAATACTTCCAAGAACACTTGTCTGATTCGGCATCGCTAAACCCAGATTCAAAGAAGATTCCAACAAGGAGACCAGCAGCTTACAATTTGAAGAGCATTGCAGCTATGGAAAACGCACAGTTGCGTATTAGCAAGTATCGCTCTGCTCGTGAGGAAGAAGCTAATGACTCTACTGGTATTGAAATTTGGATTAATCATGCATTGCAGAAGGTTGAAGTTGTAAGTTACAAGAGCCCTGTGACGTCACATGTCAAGCAGGCATACGCTGAAGCTTCCAACTTCAGTAAGAAACATTCGAACATGAACATGGGTTCCTTCTTGAACAAACGTAAAGTACTGCAAGAGACATCGTCGTCGGCTCACAGCATTGCCAAGGGTGCGAAAGGTATTTTCTCTAGAGGTAAGAAGATGATTAAGAATGAGTTGAAGTGATATGCCATTAACGAAGTAAACTCCTAATTAATAAATGAACTTTTGTAGTCATTTATTAGCGAGCTTCGACAAGCGGAGCTCACCATGTCTTCTAACCTCCTTATCCATAATCTCTCTGATTCTATGACCACCAGCAACCGCAATAGCGAGCACAGATTCCAACTTATCAAGTGGGATTTTATTCTCCAAAATCAGTAGAGCCAACTTTTCACTCTTACCAACAACGCCAATTGACAGGAAGCTTACATCGTTCTCCTCTAAAGAGTTCAAATCTAAAAGAGGTGTGTTGTCGTAGAAGCCTGCAGAGACTGCACTGATGTAGTCATACATTGCAATGCCAGCATCAATGAGGGCAAGAGTCACAGCATTCGCCACACATGAAATCAAACCACCATCCAGTGCTAAAACGTGAACTGAAATGGCAATTGTGGTACGTGGGTACTTTTCTATAATAATACTCTGTTCAAAGGTACGTTTCAATGATGTTATAATTTCCATAATTCGTCTTTCGTTCCTCATTTTCTTCTTTCTCTCAATAGAACTAAACGGCGTAACATTTAACGTAATGTTTAGTGTAGCTTTTGTAGTTGACATTTGAGCTTTTGAAGGAGGTTCCATAGGCCCCTGGACTATGCATACCACCTTGGTGTTTCCTTGTTCCACGTAAGACGAACCATCGGAAGAGTTGGGGTGTGTGTTTATTTTGCATTCAAAGCGGCGGAGCTCATTCCATCTGCGACCATCAATACGAAGGCCTTCGGGTGAATAAATTTCTTGTTTAGACATGCTCTCTTATTCAAGTTTTGCAGGGAATATTTTGATGGTCGACTGATGGTGATGATGGTTGTGTTGGGCAGCGAATTTTTTGTACGGGATCGCGTTATGTGCCCTGATATTCATGTCATGAGCCCTGGGGTTATGTTCCACTATTTTTACTTAATAGTTGCTATTAAATACTCTAATACATATGACAGTATCGTTGTTATTACCTGTCTTCACAACCCGGACAATTATGTAGCGTTTCATGGATGAATACATCACAATCAATGCAGAAATGTTGCAAACAGTCTGTACAGAGGTATCGTGAACTCGTCGTTCTTGTAGACAATCCAGAAGGAAATTCCGTATGGCATCCAAAGCAGTTCTCTGATTCGTACTCATCTGCCAAAGGGACTTCCTCAAAGTTCTTCAGTGGGATAAGATGGTGATATGAACGCGCCAGGTGTGTCGATAGAATGAGCATCATGTTGCAACATGGACATATCGTCGGCAGAGAGCATACTTTTGACTTACAATTTGGGCAGATGTAACCTCCATATGTGAGCTTAGAATGGCATGAACAGAATGACGGAACGTCCTCTGATTTTCTGGATGGGAATCCCATCTTGACAAGTGTAAAGGACTTGTTGATCTTGTTCACCGGAAGCGGGACCACAGCTTCCATTAAAAGATCCTTGAAATGGTGTTCGTTGAGGATAACTTTGTACGATCCTTCATCATTGAAGTTTGTCTTTTTGCATATCTCTTTACAGATGGAAACTTGAGCAGAAAGTCCGATGATCTTCACACGGACGTTTTCTTCGACAAGTGACGCAACTGTCTTGTGAATGTTTCCTGGGTCCAATGAGAATAGTGAACCGAAGACAACGAGTATCTCACGAGTGCAGTGTGATGCAACGTGTAATAGCAATCCTCTGCTCATTTCTAGCGCATTTTGTAACGACGGATCTCCTTTTGGTTCAAGTTTGCGGATACCTTTGAGCGCATCCAAATGGTCTTGAGGGTTTCCGCTGACCTGCGAGACAAGCTGGGCAATACCATTGCGCATAACAACGATACCTAATTGTGAGATTGGATTTTGGTCGAAGAACTCTGTGACAAATGATGTAGCATTGGATACCGCCAGCGCGTGTCTGTTGGGACGAAGATCTTTTTCCAGCATAGATGAACTGAGGTCGAGGACAAGAATGAGATGACGAATAATTCCTCTTTGGAATGGTGTCACTGAACGAATAATACGTTTCTTTCTTGCCTCTAGTAGCCCACCAACGACACCAGCAAGAGATCCCGCCTCATCTTCCTTAACTATATCCCACGAGCGTTGATACTCGTCTTCCCAAGAGTAACCACCATTAGTACCGGCTAACTCTTTTCTTTTGACAGTTTTGCGTGTGTTGTGACGTTTCACCTGAACATCCTCATCACTTTCGTAGTCAGAGTCGTCCATTTCCCCCTGTTTTTAGTTCGATGTGGGGGCTTGTCACAGCGAGTGATGTGGTTTGAAGTATCTTGTTGGTGTTGATCTTTTTGCCCGCGCCACCGCACTTTCTTGCCCTCTACTTACCACACTCCTACCTCATCAAGTAGCAAAAAAGCAACCAAACATAGCCTGAAAAGATGGGTGTCCACGCCCTGTGGAACATCTTAGAACCCTCCTCACGGCCGGTGCGGCTCGAGTCGCTGAGCAGGCGGAAGATGGCTGTTGATGCTTCCATTTGGATCTACCAGTTCCTCAAGGCGATGCGCACAGGAGAGGGACGGCAACTCCACGCTTCCCACGTTGTTGGATTCTTCCGTCGTATCTGCAAGTTGCTCTATTTTGGAATTCTGCCTGTCTTTGTCTTCGATGGTGGAGCGCCTGCTCTTAAGAGGGACGTGGTGTTGAAGCGTAAAGAGAGGCGCCAGGGTAAGAGAGACAGCGCTGAGAAGACGGCACAGAAGTTACTGGCGCTCCAGCTTCAGAAGCAACAGGAGTCTCCTAAGAAGAACCAGGCAAAAGACGATGATATTGAGTACCGCTATTTGGATGAGATCAACGGACCTACAAAGACAGAGAATCACGAGACGTATAAGGGCTCAGATGACTATGAACTTCCCGCCATAGAGGGCTTCACACATGATAAGAACGACCAGAGACTGGTATCAGCGGAAGAGTATAAAGATATCACAGAGCAACTACAAGACGAGCTTGATAAAGTTGACCTTAACACCATTGACCCTGCTTCCCCGGAATTTGATGCTCTCCCGTTAACCACACAATATTTGGTTCTCTCTCAACTCAGACTCCGATCCAGATTGAGAATGGGGTACTCGAAAGAGCAACTTGAAGATATATTTCCTGAGAGTATGAATTTTTCTAAGTTTCAAATTCAAATGGTGCAGAAAAGAAATTATTTCACGCAGAGGCTCATGAACATCTCTGGTATGTCTGATGGGAATCAAGAAGTGAGACGTATTTCAAGTGAGAGAGATAGAGCCTACAGAATTCAGAAGACAGAAGGGGGCTGGGCCTTAAGCCTTGAAGATGATTCTGGTACTACCGCTGCCAATCCTGTTGACCTCGAGAACGAACTACATGGTGGTGGTAAAGATGATGAAGATGGGATCGATTGGGAAGACGTTGATATTGTGAGTAAAGAGAAGAAAAGGATTAATCAAAGTATAAGTGCTCTCCCACTTCCCCCAGTTACCGAAATACCAGATGGAGACTCCACTATTCGTTCGTTCACTTTCAGTCCTACAAAACCCAAAGTAAAGAAGGAAGTTATCGATGATGAAGAGGATGATGACACCCTTAATCAGATTGAAGAGATGGAACTTCGTGAGGCTATTGAGAAATCCAAACAGGATCTTCAAACACAGAAAGAGCTGGAAAAACAAATGTCACAAAATATCGATGAGGAAGATGATGCTCAATTTGAAGATATTCCATTTGATTTCGGTGAACCTCAAAGTAAATCCACGCCTGTGCCTGCATCTGCGTCAACTGCGTCACCTGCGCCTATCGTATCCAAGCATTTGAGTCCACGTGTACCAGTGATATCCAACCTATCAGCATTAACTGCGCCAAATGCAATTAAACAGACAAGTTCATACATACCGAAGATACCCCAGCCAGTGTCAATGGCTCGAATTTCTTCTGAAAAGTCTGCGGTTCCATCTCAAGAGAGATTTAGAACAGAAATAGATCATGTTTTGGGGTTGAAAATATCTTCATCTTCAATTCCATCACCAGTCAAATCACACAACCCTACGGCTGAAAAAGTGGCAGCTCCTTCTATTCTTGAGCCGCAAAAGGAAGATGATTTAAAGGAAGCTTCCGAATCTGCTCCATCTGCTCCATCTGCTCCATCTGTTCCATCTGCTCCATCTGTTCCATCTTGGTTCCAAAACTCATTTGGCAACTCATATGAGGCCAAAAGACTCGAAGAACGAACTAAGAAGGCTGACCAATCTCTGGGGTTGGTCACATGGAGTGAGGCCCAAGAAATTCTGGAAAAAGAAGAGTTGGAGAAGCAAAGAGATGATGATTATGACATTCAGATTTTGGAACCTTCATATGAGCCTCCGTCCGAGACTGGAAAAGAACCCTCTTCCCATCTACAGGAAGTGAAAGAACAACAAGACTCTCAGGTTGAAAGTGCTAATCCACCCCTTAATTATGAGTTTTATGAGTCAGAAGAAGAACAGCTGACTGAACAACTTGCCAAGGAGGAGCTTGAGCATGCTGAGTTCCAGAAGGAACTAAATCCAACCGCCTTCTTTGATCCAAATGCTTTGGAATCTCTCAAGGACCAACAAAAACGTGAACTTCGTGATGCTGATGAAGTTACCGTTCAAATGATCCGTGAAGTTCAAGAACTTTTGGCAAGATTTGGCATTCCATATATCACCGCGCCGATGGAAGCAGAGGCACAATGTGCAGAATTATTGCAATTGAAACTGGTTGACGGTATTATTACTGATGATTCGGATGTGTTTTTGTTTGGTGGTGATCGAGTTTATAGAAACATGTTTCATGAGAAGCACTATGTGGAGTTTTATAGCGGGAAGGATCTCGAGAAACAGGGCCTTGATAGAAAGAAACTTGTTGAATTGGCTCATCTTCTCGGAAGTGATTACACTGAAGGTTTGAAGGGTGTCGGCCCTGTTAACGCAATGGAGATTTTGGCTAACTTTGGAGGATTAGAGAACCTCCGTGACTGGTTTATGGATGGTCAATTTGACTTAGAGAAACAGAAGAATGAAAACTCATGGGAGAAGGCGCTGCGAAAGAAGTTGGTTAAAAATGATGTGATGCTGGACAAATCGTTTCCTGATAAGAGAGTTGATCAGGCATATCTTGCTGCCGACGTTGATCGTGACCCAACGGAATTTGTCTGGGGTACGCCTGATCTCGACAGATTACGTGATTTTTTGATGGCCACTGTGGGTTGGTCTCAGGAGAGAGTTGATCAAGTTCTTGTGCCCTTGATTAAGGACCTTAACAAGAAGAAGAGAGAAGGAACTCAAGCAACGTTGAATGAGTTCTATGACATCGAATCACTTGCTGGGGTGAAACGTAAGAAGTCAAACAAGAGGATGGGCCAAGCACGTGCAAAAATGCGCAGGAAATGACGTTGAACTGATTTTATGAGTGTAATGATCCAAGTGAGCTTTAGTACGCAACGTAGATTTCCTAATTCGGAAATAAATATAAATCACTTCTATTTATTGGAATGGTCGGATCCCGAGTACGCGAAAAGTCTAAGACGGACAAATCGATGTTGGACCAATTCACACACCCTACAACACCTCTCTTTGAAATTTCCAGGACCCCAATTGGACATAACTACCAGCCAATATGATGTTACGAAGAGTTCATTTTATTCCCCACCGAGCGCAGTCCACAGATACGCACGCTCTATTCCGTGAGGCTATGTCCTCCATTGCATCACAAGTGATGATTCTCACTGCTCCGGCATCACAAACCAAAAATCCAGTGTTAAAAGGTGTGACTTTATCCAGTGTCAGTTCGCTCTCAATCAGCCCAGAGCCTCTTCTGCAGTTCAATCTAATGAAGCCATCACTTACGGCCAGTTATCTCCATGCCTACGAGAGATTTGCCTTGCATATCTTAACACCATCCGCATACTCGAGTCAGTTAGCGAGACTGTTTGCTCGCAATAGACACTTTGATGAGTCCAGCGGCGAATGGGTTCCGTTTGAGCCATTCAGACAGCTGGAAGACTCCGAGTATGAAATGTATTCAGGTGTGAAAGGGTGCGTTTTGCCCATTTTAACACAGGTTGAGAGAGTGATGATCTGTTCGAAAGTGAAGACTATGAGTATTCAAGACCATGAAATTTGGATTGGAAAGGTGCATGAAGTTATAGAGAGACATCAAGGAGCTAAAACTGGCGGCTTGCTCAACTTCAATAGAAAGTTCCATCAAGTGGGAGAGGATCTACATATCATCACCAAAGTTGAGTGAAACATTCAAAAAAAAAAGTCATCCCCACCAAACCCTGTGATGAAGTAACGAATTTACATACATAATAAAATAAAATACAAGAGCATACAATTTCATTTTGTCTAATCAAACAACTTAAAAATAAAAACATAGGAAAAAAAGTTCAGATGTCAATCAAGCTTTGGTCATTACCTTGAGATGTAGAACCTTGCTGGTTTCCAAATCCATAACCAGTCTGAGAGGGAATAATACCTGTAGAGGCAACACCAGTGTATTGCTGTTTCAAGAATGGGTTACCGAAACTGTGTTGGTTCTGACCAATACCCGTACCGGAAGAATTGAGGAACTGCGAGGTTTTTGTAAACTGAGCCGGAATTCTTGTAGCACCTTCATTACCGAATGTGTCAATACCTGTTCCTTGTGCCAAAAGTTGGTTAAGCTCCGAGAACTGCTCGCTCTTCTTTTGTGAACCAGTCGGGACCTTAGAAATTGGCTGAGGCTTTGGCTGTGGTACTTGTTGTACTTGCTCTGGTTGAGGTTCTGGCTCTGGCTGAGAGCTGATTGCGAAGGGATTGTTAGTGCCTGTCTGAAATTGTTGCTGCTGGAGATAAGCCTGTTGCTGTTGTTGTTGCTGTTGAAGGAGAGCCTGCTGCTGCAAGTATTGTTGCTGGAGGTACTGTTGCTGGAGGTACTCCTGTTGTTGTTGTTGTTGTTGTTCAAGAAGGGCCTGCTGTTGAAGCTGTTGCAAGTAGGCTTGTTGCTGAGCTTGCTGCTGAGCTTGTTGTTGGGCCAGAAGAGCCTGTTGTTGCTGCTGCTGTTGAAGGAGATAATCCTGCTGACCAGGATATATTGGGTTGCCCCAGATATCGTACTGAACCTGTGGTGCATCTGACAAGTCCAACAAGTTCTGGTTTTGCTGTTCTCTCAATCTTCTAGCCTCCTCTTCTTCACGACTAAGTCTCAATGCGGTTTCCAGTCCATCATCTTCACCTCTGTTCGCTCTTCTTCTTCTCTCTTCCTCTTCCGCCGTTCTCTTACTCTCCTCTAATGCTTCTCTCATTGCTCTCTCCTCCTCGGTTTCATCGTCACTGTTTCTTCTCCGTCTGTTTTTGTTTCTATCACTGGCACGCAGTTCACGCTCCATCCGAAGTCTTTCATCATCTCTCAATAGCGATGTTAGCTCCTTAGCTTTGACACGAACAATTGATCCTTGGTCGTGGTCTTCCTCATCAACATATTGGAATTCACGCAGCGTCTTGATAATGTACAGGTTATCTCTGGACCAACGAACAACGTTTTCAGAACCGCAACGCACCAAGAAGTCCAAAACGGTAAGTGCCTTAGCAACATGACGCCAATTCTTTCCCTTATCATTGAGTCTCTTGTCCAGCATGTCCATCACATCAAGGAATGCCTCGCTGTTCCGTTGGGTTAGTATAGAGATAAGAGATAAACGTCAAATAGAAAATCATGTAATACTCACTGCTCGTACGTGAGGTCTACAAGATCCTCCATCTCATTGGTAGATGGCCCATATGGCTCATTGGACGTAGCTATCGGATAACTTGTTAGCAATAATGATCCTGATGGAGGGTGTGGAAAGGGGCCCTCCGCCAATGGGCAGGAGCAAGGGGGGTGTCACCAACAACGCTAACACTCACCATCTCTGACTTTCACCTGGGCAGTGGAATAGCCGCTAACGACGTTCTTAATAGAACGCCTAATTGACTTGGACATCGCTTCTGTCTCTCCGTTGTTTCGGCTACAGGCAAGCCTTTGGCGAGTTGGTCTAAAGGCGGTTGGTTGGGGCCTTTTGGAATTTCCCGAAGGGCAGTGTCATATATGGTGTCCGGGTGTAACTGGCGATCAATTTCGCGATAATCTGTTTTGAGATCAGCTGCTGGCTGCTGTGGCGCATTGCATACGAAACGTGGAGATTTGGATTGTCAGGCCATTTGCTTTTCTTCATCTTCTACGCACCCATAGACGCCAGTTGATGAGACGCGTTTTCGGGGTCCCTTTACTCATCCTTGTTGTTTCAGCCTTGTGGATGCTAGTGAGACCGACAATGAGACCTGTTGTGGTGGTTGGGTCTGGGCTTGCGGGCCTTTCTGCGGCCCACGAGCTGCTTCAGAGACAGATACCTGTTATATTACTTGACAAAGCGGAAAAGGTTGGCGGTAACTCGATCAAGGCTTCAAGCGGTATCAATGGGGCATGGACGAGCACTCAATCAGCGCAGAATGTGACAGACTCCCCGGAGGAATTCCTCCTAGACACAGCGAAGTCAGGGGGTGCACTTGGTGATAAAGTTCTCCAGGAGGCCTTAACAAATGACTCTAAGAGTGCTATTGAATGGCTCAAAAAGATTGGCGTTGGCTTGGACGTGGTCAACAGACTTGGTGGACACTCGCGGCGCCGGACCCATAGAAGTAACGGTGTGCCTCCAGGTTTTGAGATCGTTTCTAAGCTGAAGAAGAGCCTGGACCAATTCCCACAGCTGGAAATTCGTTTTGGTGCAAAGGTTGTCGCGTTGGATGTCTCTGAGCATCAAATTCATGGGATTACCTACCAGGATGTTTCTAGTGGAAAGGACCATTCCATTGAAGCTGGTAATGTGGTAATTGCCTCTGGCGGGTTTGGTTTTTCGAAAGAGATGCTGCAAAAGTATAGACCGGATCTTGTGTCTTTGCCAACAACTAATGGTGATCAAACCCTTGGCGAAGGCCAGATCTTGCTGGAAGAGATTGGTGCCGAGCTTGTAGATATGGATCAGATCCAGGTCCATCCGACCGGGTTCATCAAGCCAGATGACAGAGACAATAACTGGAAGTTCCTGGCCGCTGAGTCGTTACGAGGAATCGGAGGAGTTCTGCTGAACAGTTCGCTCGACAGATTTGTTGATGAGCTCACTACAAGAGATAAGGTTGCACATGCCATCCTTCAACAAGACGGTGAGAAGGCATATTTGGTCTTGAATGAAGATATGTATAAAGACTTCCAATTCCAAATTGACTTCTACACAAAAATTAAACTTTTTGAGAAAATTACATTGGCAGAAAAGTTCCCGGACTTGGCGCTGCATGCAGTGAAAGTCTTGACTGAATACTCCTCAGATGACCATGCCTATCCACGCTCACATAAGGCACATTTATTTACTGGTGTTACTGCGGACACACCACTTTTCATTGGTGAGGTTACTCCAGTTGTGCACTTCACTATGGGCGGTGCAAAGATCAACGACAATAGCCAAGTGTTATCCCAAGACGGACAGGTTATTAAAGGTCTCTATGCTGCTGGTGAAGTCTCTGGTGGTGTTCATGGAGCCAACAGATTGGCAGGTAACTCGCTTCTAGAGTGTGTTGTTTTCGGTAGAAGAGCAGCTGCAAACATTAGTGCTTACTACTCTAAATAATGATATATTTTGTATGTGAACTCTAAAGCTTTAGCAGCTTCTTGTAAACAACGTTATCAGACTCGTCAACGTAACGGTATCCAGTAGCCACTAAGAATTCTTGGAACTTCTCACCATCATGTGGAGGAACATCGAAACCAGCCAGTACCTTGCCCATGTCGGAACCATGGTTTCTGTAGTGGAATAATGTAAGGTTCCACTTACCTTTCAGTTGTTCAAGGAAACGAGTTAATGCTCCTGGCTTCTCAGGGAATTCGAAACTGAAGATCTTTTCGTTTGGAAGGTCAGCAGAACCACCAACGAGGTAACGACCGTGAGACTTGGCCATTTCATTCTGTGAGATATCCATGGCAGAGAAACCAAGCTCCTCCAATGAGCGAACAACTTGAGCAACCTCTTTCGTACGGTCAACGACGGAAAAAGAAGTGTAAATGAAAGCCTGTCCACCTTGAGAAGAAGAGTAACGGTAAGAGAACTCAGTAACTGTACGTGGATGGATAACGTTCTGCAACTGTAAAAAGGAGCCTGGAGTATCTGGGATGGTGATGAGCATAAACACTTCCTTACCCTCACCAAGAACGGCACGCTCAGATACAAATCTTAGACGATCAAAATTCATGTTAGCACCAGAAAGAATTGGGATGTATGTAGCCTTTGTGTGGTCAATCTCTGGGTGGTCGGCAATGTAACGCTTCATACCAGCAACAGTCATGGCACCAGACGGCTCGACAATGGAACGAGTGTCCTCAAATACATCCTTGATTGCAGCACAAATTTCATCAGTGTCGACATGAATAACCTCGTCAACAACATCTGAGCACACCTTAAAGGTTTCTTCGCCGAGAACCTTAACCGCAGTACCATCAGCAAAGGCACCTACAGTTGAAAGAGAGACCCTTTCTTTCTTCTCCAAAGATTGATATAAAGCATCGGCGTCGTATGTCTCGACAGCAATAATCTTTATATGAGGAGCAATTCTCTTCAAGTAAGATCCAATACCTGAGATCAGACCACCACCACCGACGGCGCAGAATACAGCACTGATATTTTCGCCATTGGTTTGTCTCAACAGTTCCATAGCAATGGTTCCCTGACCCGCAATAACATATGGGTGATCGAATGGCGGAATGTTTGTCATGCCTGTCTCTTCAGCTAGCCTTGTGCATTCAGCCTTAGCAGAATCAAAATCCTCACCATAGAGAACCACTTGGGCGCCAAGACGGGACACATTCTGATACTTGATGGACGGAGTAGCGACTGGCATGACGATGGTCGCTGGAATTCCTAGCTGCTTAGCACTGTAAGCAACACCTTGGGCGTGATTACCTGCAGAGCATGCAATAACACCTTTGGCACGTTGCTGAGAATCAAGTTTGGCAACCATGTTGTACGCACCACGCAACTTGAAAGAGAAGACTGGAAGAAGATCCTCACGCTTGAGATAAACCGACGAACCTGTCTTATGTGAGAGAGAGACAGCATTGCTCAGTGGAGATTCTTCAATGACATCATACACTCTTGAGGTGAGGATCAAACGCACATAGTCTGGGGAGCCATTGGATAGCAGGTCCTGTCGCTGGAGGTCCGGATATCTCGAAGACGCATTCTTATTATATCCAGAAGAAGCAAATTGACGAACGGCTCGCGCGCTCAGCACATATCCTCTTTGTCTAGTAAGCAACATTGGTTCACGGCACAAAGGAGAAGGCCCTCTATAACTGTTCTGTCAGCGTCTGTAAATAAATCCGGCGATGGCGCCTGAACCGTGCGTGATGACTCGACACTGAAAAAATCGCGATATCAGAGAAAGGCTTGATAGAGTGTAATTAAACTTGATTTCCTATTTGGGAACTCAAGAGGACCTTTGGTACTATACTTATTGCAGCTTCCACAGTGGAGTCAAACTCTGTGAAACTATCCGATACGCCAAGCAAGCCACTATCTGTGTCCATGATGAGCTGCACAAAGCTGCAAAAAAAAGGGCTCTTTGTAGTCCAAATATGCACCTAAAGCCACTTTCCAGGTCGTGTCTCGCGTCCCCGTTCGCGCCTCAACTTCAAAATCCACCGACAACACCTGCCTCTTCAGTGCTATCAAAGACAACGAAAAGGCACGGGAACTCGGCAATTCCAATACGGCGGCTGCACTGCAAAAGATGCCTGCAGAGAGTACAGCATCTGATCTGCTTACACGCCGCTGCTTAGGTCTCTGGCCGTCTTTGGCCACAGAACCGCCGCCTGCAGACGCGCTCCCGTTGACGAGGCTGATCTATGCTGAGTATCAACTCGCGGGGTTCTCACAATTTGAGCCGCTCGTACAAGCAAGCGGGGCCATCGATGTGCTTCTTCCACAGATTACCGAACTCTCCGGGAAGGTTGAAAATGGGTCCATTGAGGCGCTTCTCTGTCAGGTTGTCACCGGACACCTGCTTCTTCTCAGCGGCGACGTTGCGTCAGCACAGAAGACATTGAGCAAGCCAATCACGTCCAGTTCTCATATTTACGCTGAGGCACTCGTCTACAAGAGGGCATTCCTCCTCTCTCATGTTTTTGGTCTACAAAAGAACTCCCAAGGTGAAAAGTCTGCCTTAATTGCAGGTATCAACTCCTTCACATCGACACCTGCTCTCTCAAACGTCGAGGCAACAGAATGGCTCACCAAGATATACTTCAGACTTTACGAACTCGAGCCAACGTTGTCAGTTTCAGCTTTGGAAACTATCTTAACGAATCAGAACTTCATCTTGTCTTACTTTAACGCCACGGCGTCTGCATCTTCTGTGTTAAGAAAAGATGTGGAGGGCTTCATTGCAGTACGTTCAGAGAAACTCCTATCATCAGTAACATTCCCTCGTGCTGAGGAGTCCAATAACAAGGAGCTTGAAGAATTTGTTGATCTTGCCACGAAATGCACCATTGCTGGTTCTAAACACCAATATATCACCATTGTTGAGCGTGCCATTGCGAAGACTTATCAGTCTCATATCATTCTCAGGGCATACATCCGTTGTCTTCTTGAAAGCGGGAAATGGGAAGAAACTAAAGCTGCTGTTGAAGTTTACGCAGAGTACATCAAGGCGTACTACGAGCAGAATGGACGTTCGTACCAAGATATCATCTCCATCATGCAAGTTTATGCCATGCTATTGGATTCATTCCAGACCGACATTTCAAATGGTGTTATTCAAGTTCAGACATTATCTTCGAAGGACTACTCATATTGGATTGATCAAGTTATGACTTTGAGAAGATTCTTGGATGAGTTTTATATCACTCATGGGCTTGAAAAAACCTCCGATGTCGATATTTTTAAAGTGCTGAAGGAGAACAATAGACCTTTGAACTCTTCCTCAGCATTAAGACAAACGCTTGCGGGATTATGGAGCAGTTTGGGATCTACTAGCTTGATTCTTTATCATTCTCCATGCTGTATCTATTCTGAAAATGTCGATTCTGTGAGGGAATCCTTGAGGGATTACAAGCATTCGATATACTTGTACCCAAATGAAAAGTCATTGTTAGGATATGTCAAACATTCTTCAGAACTTCGCGAGATTAAGGAAGCCTACCGTGTTTTGAAGTTTGCTTTAAAGTCATTATCAAATACATCCCTTGCATACTTTGAATCCTGGCATTTGCTTGCATTGATTCTTTCAGTGGAAGAGAATAAAGATGAAGCATATAAAGTAATTGGCTTTCTTGTTGGTGAAATGACAGATTATTTGGACACACATGATAACACTTTATCCATCTCGTTCAAAGTTTCATTCATTCAGATTAAAATGACCCAGCTTGCTATCATTGAAGCATTGTTGGGTGTGGAACAAACCTTGGATTCTTTACCTGAACTTTTTCAGCTTTTTAGTCATTTGTTTGAATCTGAGATTTCGCAGCCTCTTGAAACTGAAGAAGCACGAAAGACGCATAGAAAGTCCTTATCACTGACACGTACACAAACTTTGAACAAGATTAAGACAACATTCACACATAAACATTCGGAACCGAAGCCTGAGGCCAAACAACAACCATTATACACTATCGGTTCAAGTTCAAAGATGACTAAATTGATTCTTCAGCAAATTTGGCTCTTTGCATCAAGTATTTATACAAAGCTCTCGCTTTACGAAGATGCAGAGCAAGCGCTGACCGAAGCTGAGTCTATTTTTGGGGCCACTGCGGAGACTCATTCTGCGCTTGCATTGCTCACGTCTTCAAAGAGACCTCATCTGTCGCTTGTTGAATATGAGAATGCGTTGGTTCAAGATAGAGGCTCATTGCCTGCCATTATTGGATTTGCATCTTTGGTACTATCTGAAAGTGTTTCTGGTAAAGCTTCTGCTCCTTCAATATTCATTTCGGAGAAAGACAAATTTGCAGCTATTGCACGTTCCAAAGTATTATTGGAGAATGTCAGTGAAACCTTACAGGGTGCTTATACCAGTGAAGTTTGGTGGTTACTATCTCAAGTTTATGGCCACTATAGAGACTCTCGTGAAAGACAGGCTCTTTGGAAGAGTGTGGAATTAGAAGAGACTAGACCTGTTCGTGGATTTACTTGTGTTGATTCCATTTGAAAGTGGACAATAAATGAAAAAAGAAGAAGAATGCGATATTCATTAGAGCGTTGAGTTTTTGTTTCATAATGTAGCACTTATCTATAGCCTCACTCTCGTCCCCTTCTTTATGCAATTCATACTCCACTTCACGGGGCTGTTAGTCATTAATAGCAGTTTTTTTGTTCAGATCATGTCTCTCAATCTTAAGCCGAGTCCTATGGCTTGAATCTTGTTCAAGCTTCCCACTTCACTGCCGTGGTACTGTTCATCATTACCAAAGCAACAAGATGGAAGCCCCCCAATTTCATATTTAGAGCCCTCACATGTCATCAAAAGTTTCACGACGCTCTTCAGAGCGTCTCCAGTCTTTGGGATGTACCTTTCGTCGTTGTAGAGAGTGAAGAGCTTGACCGACGCGTCGATATGGTGAAACTCTTGAAAGATGTCGGTCTTGAACTCCACCTGCAGCTCTTGATCATCATCACTTATGTCATTAGCAACCATCTGCTCTTTAGTCGAGCCTTTGCGCTTGAAAGACTGCTTCGTCTTGGGTTGATTAGAATTGGGGTTTGCCGCCGAGTTCTTAGTTGATGGTCTTCTCGATGTATTGGATTTACGTGAATTCCCATAGGTATTGTCCTTATAGTACTGTTTCTTTGCTGCCGGCATAGGGGCTGTGGAACTTGAGAGCTTTCTCCCACTCATTTATGGCACTTTTGGTGTTCATAGAAGCGCCATATGGAGCTTTGTCGGAGGAGAAGGGGCAAAGTTGTGAAGTTTGTAGTTCTGATTCGCAACGGGGCACACATCTGGAGCCTTCGAAACTGAAGTTATGCAATACATTCAGTAGGCGTGCACTTGAATTTTATATCGTCAATTGCCCCTTCTCCTTTGTATCTAGGGTGTCGATGGATTGCGTTTTGAAACTTCATTGCATTATAGCGACAATCGGCATTTGCATCCCAAAGTCGAATAACAATTAACCGCAATGCTGACCAGTTCATATAGGCTTATAATTATCACGATATATATATACATATATATATATATATATATATATATATATTTATATATTATTCTCTCTCAGAGCTCGGGGATGGAGCGGCGGAAAAGTTAGTGAGAATAAGCATGCTATCACCTCTAAGCAAAGCAGGACATCATATCTGAGTGTGCCCATACCACTGATTGTTGGCCCTGGACTCGAAGAAAAGATGGTAAGCATATTTATAATTATTTTCCCTATTGTCGGTGTTGCTTCTTTTAGGTCTCTTTGAGGCGAGAGATGATGGCTAGGGATCATCGTTGTTAACGTATTAACCGAGGCCTGGGAAGGGCTCCGTATCTCAGGATCACCAGTGCTCCATTCGCTGAAACGTCCTTTATTGTAGGAATAGATCCAATGATTTCAACATCTTTGAGTAAGAGAATCGGTGGAGCATTCTTTAAGTTCTTTCGCTTATTTGCTTTCCTATCTGATAACGTGTAAGAAATAGCTAGGGCGTTTGGTTAATTTAGAAATCGTCCCACAAGGCTTTAAATCCAAGTGCGCAGTTCGCCGATGCAAATAGTGCTACAATAAGGCAAGATTTTAGTCTTAATTCCGTTAAAACCTGCAATTATGTAATCTCTCTCAATCTTGGGGTGTATGGTTCTTCCAAGAACTTGATCTCCTCTTCAGTGAGCTTCAAAGTGGCTCCAATCAGCAACTCCTCTACTCTCTTGATTGAAGAAACACCAACGATTGGGTTTGCACCTTTAGCAATAACCCATGCTGTAGCAATAGCTGCCATTGGAACATCTTTTTCCTTAGAAAGCTCCTCAACCCTTCCAATAATGTCAATCTCGCTCTGCTTTTCCTTCTGTTGAGCAGTAACTCTGAATCTCTTTCTAATTGTTTTCTCTCTGGCGGTCATCTGAGTCTCGTCATCATCGGAGCGGACTGGCCTAGTGAGAACTCCACGTGCCAAGGGAGACCATGGAATCAATCCAACACCAGTCTTATTACAATAATAATTCATTTCGTGTTCATCTTCTCTGTTGATCAAGTTGTAGTAACTTTGCATGGACACAAACTTATGCCAACCGTTGATCTCAGCAACGTTCTGCATCATAACAAAGTCAACAGCTCTCATTGTAGAGGCACCAATGTATCTTGTATAACCCTTCTCAACAACATCATTCAAGGCTCTCATTGTTTCCTCAATTGGTGTTGCATTATCATATCTGTGGATCTGCAGAAGATCCAAGAAAGTTCCCAATCTCTTAACAGAATTCTCGGCACCATCAATGATATGTTTTCTGCTCAGTCCTCTAGAGTTCGCCAAATTGACTTCGTCCTCTTTGGTAAAAGTACCGGTCATCTGTTTTGCAAATATAGTCTGTCCAAAGTCCTCGTCAACAGGAGCAAACAACTTCGACATGATAACAATCTTGTCTCTTTTGATGTTAAACTTCTTGATCCATTTTCCAAGAAGAATCTCACTCAACCCATTAGAATAAGCGTCTGCTGTGTCAAAAGTTCTAATCCCCAATTCATAGGCCTTATTCAAGATAGCAAACACTTCGTCCTCATCCTCAATGCACCAGGGAAAGAATTCTTTGGATCCAAAGGTCATACATCCAATAATGACATTGGAGATCTTGAGTCCCGACTTGCCGAGGTTATTCCATGGTGCTACAGACATGCTGGTCAATAATGGGAGTGACCTGTTATTTGGGCCGATTCACAAGGATAGAGGAGACGGGAGCGAAACATCTATCCGGCTACCCGCTAAAAGCGTCTCATAGCTAAGATGTACCCCGCGCAAACATAGACGTGCACAATCCGCGAAATTGTCCTATTCGGGATAGACAAGGGTCATGATTTCGATTCTCATCATGTTCTTTGGTTTCTCTACTTTCATAGCACTGCAAGCGTCTCTTCTACAAAAACAGGAGATCAATCTCAAAACAATAAAATGAAAAAAACTAAATTTAGATAACGCTCTTAGCAGTGTCCACAATCTGCTGGATCAGCCCTGGCTGTTGTTCCTGTTGCTTAGCATCAAGGTCTCTTAGACGAGGCTCATTGTACTGTCCAGCTCCACTTACAGTGGTGTAGTTTGAGTCCCCCTGGCCGGAAGTATCCAGATAAGTGCTCTGAACAGGTGAATCTGGAGTGGACAGGGAATCTTTGGCTTTCTTGCCTGTGGAGTCAAGCATTGAGTTTCCATAATCGTAAGGATCCAATTTGGAAGTCTCTGTGTCTTTAGTGGCACTCTTGGCAGTGCCATTCACGTTTCCAGGGTCTTGCGAAACCTTATCATATCCTGCATTTGAAGAAGAAACCCGCTCATAACCTGTAGAAGATTTGTCATGATTGGCGGAGGAGCTCTTATCAAATCCAGATGAGCTACCCTGAGCCATCGTGGCTCCTGCCACTCCTGCGCCCAGGCCAGAAGCCGCTCCAAGTTTATCAGGGTATTTTGAGTAGGTTCCAGAACCCTTAGAATCATGCTCAGATTTCTTCGTGGTATCTCCAGAAGAATACGCCTCACCAGTCTTGTGGGCATAGTAATCCGTAGGTTCATATCCCTCGGTAGTAGTAGCATCCTTGCTCAGCTTTCCCTGTCCAACGTGGGAATTGGTGTAAGTATCCTCAGCCTTTGTGATAATACCATCCTTTTTGCCCAAACTTTTTTGCTGAGCAGTACTAGCAGCTGAATATGCAGCATTTTCAGGAACACCAGTGTCATATCCAGTAGTTTGTAAACCCTTCGTATCAGCCTTCGTGCTCTTGTTTCCAGACCCAACGGGTAAGACAGTACTTTTATTCTCGTAGTGATTATCCTCCTCGTTTACAGTGTTGAGCCCTGAACGCACAGCCCCATGGCCAGTGTCATAATTAGATGGGTCGTAATTGCTGTAATTCTGCGAGTTGGAAGTAGATCCAAGAGCTGCGCTGGTGTTATACGGCCTTGATTCAGGTGCATAGTCCCTCCCATAAACTCCACTGTCATTAGTATTTCCAGAGGTGTCATATCCATTGGTATCGTTGTTGAAGTTGGAGGATCTCTTATCACGAGAAGATTCGTAAGCAGCAGTCCCAAGTGCTGCTGAGCCAACAGCAACTGCACCCACGGTACCAACAGTTCCAATATTACTACCAGCTTTACCAGTCTTACCTGTAGCACTAGTGGTACCATTGTTTCCAGTAGTATAACCGGTAGTTCCGTTAGTTCCGGTGGTGCCAGTAGTACCAGTAGTGCCAGTAGTAGTACCAGCAGTGCCAGTAGTACCCCTAGCGCCGGTACCTCCAGCGGCGCCGGTAGTTCCAGCGCCTGCAGTGGTTCCCATGGTGTCAGCCGTTCCAGTGGTTTCAGTTCCACGATTATTAGTAGAGTATGTGTTGTTTCTGTAGTCACCAGCATGCGTGGTGTTGTCACCATACGTAGTATTATCAAGTTCGGAACCAGAAACAATCTTCTTCTTTCTGCGCCCAAAGAACCCACCACGCTCCTCACCAGTCTTTTCCTGTGTGTAATCATTACCATATGTCTCATGAGAGCTTGTATCATTGTAACCAGGAGTCCTCTTCGTTCTTTTGTGCAACAAATTACCACAGCAGCCGATTCCACTCAACAAAGAACTCAAAGCCAGCATAAACACAGAAGCCCAAACGAATCCAAACATTGTCTTACCAAGCCTGGCAGACTGGCCATTATCAGTAAATGCATTACGCGCCTTAACATAACAAGCAGTCAGCAATGCTGCTGAAAGTGTAGTAAAAAGTAGAGCGGCACTTGTAGAGAATCCGGTAACAACATTAAGAGCGGAAACGCTAGGAGTAAAGAAAGACACAAGAACCGGTAAAACAGCCAACAAAGTGAAAAGTAAACCAATTAGTAAAAATGACCAGCCAACTTTGGATAAGTGGTAAGTTGACCCATGCTTAGAGGACAACTTAGGTGGAACCCCCTCGGTTGTACCGAAATTAGACACCGGAGACATTGGATAAGCAGCATGCTTTGAGGAACAATCGGTATTCTTGCCATTTAAAACTCCACAAGAGGCATAGTTAGTCCACCTAGTCACTGAATTGGCTCCAGGAATTGAGCTGGTATCGGCTTGGAGCCAATACCATTTGTTCAACGGAGAGTGGGTTGTAGCACCACAGAGGATGTTAAAGAAGAGTAAGAGCGCAGAACCCAGAAGGAAGAAAAGCGATAAAATGTATGGCCAGCGCATGATTTTTTCTTGATGATGATTCGCTCTTCAAACGAAAAGAAAAGAGGTCAATCTGGTGAAAACCAGAAGCTTTTGTACAAGGTTGAATTCATAAGCAACATTTCGAGGCACTTGCGATGGAGTATAGTGCTTGCTTGCTACTTGTTGCTCCTAGCGTTTGCTCCAGCAGAGTTCCTACTTTCGTCTTTGCGAATTTCAGGTGACATAGTTTATTTATCGTAAAGAAACCTTATAGATAGAGGTTGTTGAAGAAGGGCTTAGATGGTTAATTTGGTTCTACAACACAGAAAATGAAGTATGGATGACGTAACAATTGTCTGAACACCGTAGCAATCTGAGTACTTCTAGGAGAAAAACGTCACACTCATGTGTGTTATGACAGGCTTTTAGGAATTCCGGGTCTTTATACGCAACATTTAGACGTCCATGCTTGAGAGCGTTGGTTGCTATTAGCATTTTTATGTCACGCTCAGATGTGCACCTACCGATCCTGAAACGCTGTTTAATAAATTACCAAAATGAGCATCATAGGCGGGATAAAGGTAAATCAATCAATTTCCCAGTGTCTTAATATGGAACTAATGCATTTCGGGGCTCTGCAGCTTTTAAGTGACAAATAGTAAGTTTTGTACAATTTTCAGGCCCTTTAAGCGTTGTGGATATTCAACAAAAATTTTACTCCACATTTCCGTGTCAAGTCAAAGAGCTTTTAAAGTAGAATTTCTTAGTTTTTTCTAATTAAGAGCCCTGAGCGTTAGCGCAGATCCTTTTAACTCCAAATTTAGTGTAAAATTTCTTTTAAATATCAATGTAAACAATATTCAGCTCATTGCTATACCGTCTGACTATTTATTATGGTGTACGGATGATAATTGGCACCATGTGTGACTCTGGACACAATTCAAAGTTTTTGAGCGGGTATAACTCCTGAGCTCGATTTACTAAGAAACATTTTTGCAAAAAGTCTGAATTAATTTAGCTAAATATATTCTTCTCATCTAGAGACCTTTAGGTAGTCTTTCTCTCTCTTGGAGTATATGGCTCTTCCAAGTATCTTACTTCATCTTCATTGAGAGTCAGATTAGCACCAATGACCAATTCTTCAACTCTTTGGACAGAGGAAACACCAACGATTGGACTCGCACCCTTAGAAAGCAACCATGCAACAGAAACAGCAGCCATTGGAACTTGTCTCTCCTTTGCCAGCTTCTCAACTCTGTTGATGATCTCGATATCAGCAGTTTTTGAGGTGTCATTTGCAGCGATGATCTTTCTGAAGTTAGAGGTCTTTTGTCTCGAAGTTAATTTTGATTCATCGACTTCGTCTGGAACTGGTCTTGCCAATAATCCATCTCCAAGGGGTGCCCAAGGGATTAAACCAACACCAGTCTTGTCACAGTAATAGTTCAACTCATGCTCATCCTCCCTGCATATCAAGTTGTACTGACTCTGCATGGAGATAAACTTGTGCCATCCATTTTTCTCTGCAACATGTTGAAGTGTGACAAACTGAACTGCCTTCATAGTTGAGGCACCAATATATCTTGCATAACCTTGTTCTACAACATCATTCAATGCCTTCATAGTCTCTTCCATAGGGGTAGAGTCATCAAATCTGTGAATCTGATAAACGTCAATGAACGTACCCAATCTTTCCACCGAGTTCTTGGCAGCATCTATAATATGCTTTCTGCTCAATCCTCTTGAGTTAAGCAATTCAACTTGCTCAGCTGGTGTTAGCCCATCCTTCCGCTCAAACAACAATTCTGGTTGATCCTCATCAACAGGGAAGAACACTTTAGAAAAGATAACTATCTTGTCTCTCTTGATATTGAATTTCTTGAGCCATTTACCAAGAAGCCTTTCGCTTGTACCGTTTGAATAAGTGTCAGCCGTGTCAAAAGCTCTGATACCGAGCTCATAAGCTTTGTTCAAAATGGCGAACACCTGATCCTCATCCTCGATGAACCATTCTTGTGCAGCCTTCTGGCCAAATGTCATACAACCAATAATCACATTTGAGATCTTGAGGCCTGATTGGCCAAGATTAGTCCATGGAACAGACATTTTTTCTTATTTTCTCAATTGATGTTGAAAGCGTGGGAAAGCTTCAAGCCAAGAACGGAGGAACGCAGGGGCTATTTGTAATCGCGGGTGTATCTTCAAAGCGGGGTACTAATTGATGGGAACCCAAAGGGCTACAGCGAGTAATAAACCGAGAAGATGAACTAAAACTTGTTAACGGAAGCGAAATAGATACCAAAAACTGAAGACTGAGATACAGTGAGGGGTCATTTACCAGCAATGACCTTTCTGTTCTGTTCAACAAAGCGCCAATATAAGTGTTTTGTCTTTCTTCTCCAATATGGGCCGGTGTAACGCATCACGATAAACGTGGCGTTGCAGAAGAAGAGAATGCATCCCGAAGAGATAAACGCATTCTTCAGTCCCATATTGGTAACCCAATCAGTTAAGCCGTATGAACAGGCGAATGACATCAAGTTTCTAATCAAGATAACAACAACCATTCCTTCGGTATCCAACTCATGATAACAATCAGAACAATACGTCACACCACAAATGCAACCAAAAATGCCACATCCACCCAAGACACCCATGGATATGACCAAAAGCATCCAATGGACTTCGTAGTATGCGCCTACACCCCAACCGATTGATGCAAGGAAACCCAAGACACAGTAGAAGATAAGAACCCATAATCTATCTTCTGGAAAAGACAAACCATCAGGTCTTGACTTTGCAATATGAACTTTAAGCCAATCAGACAAGTATCCGGAGAAGAAGTAGAAAACCACTGAGAAGATAGTTGGGGAGATATAAGCCAAACCACACATAGCTGGGGAGAAGTTGTATGGAGCAGAGCCCAAGATGGTAGCTTCTGTAGCGTTAAGCAAGTTGAACCAAACAAGAGAGGAGCCATAAAGGAAACCAGCCCAAAGAACAGGTGGGAAAAGTGCCATTTTGAATGGGCCAAGGAAGAAATGAAAGAGAAGGAAACGATCCTTCATTCCCGAAGTTAAAGACATTTTTTGGACCCAAGTTTTTGTTGAAGCAGCTGCATATGTCACCTCTTCGTCAGTGGAGTCGAACGCCTCATTAGCATTAACCAGTCTTTCTTCAACCTCTTCATGAGAAAGAACGGCGCCAATCTTCTTTTCATCACTAGAAACGTCGGCAACAGCGTCACCCTTGATTACTTCAACAGTTTCAAGTTCTTCGAGCAATTTCTTTGGATGGATAACTCTATTGTAGTTGGTCTCTTCCATGAAGAGGAACAAAAAGATAAAGGCAACTGCACCCCAAATAGCACAGAAGAACATGACCCATTTCCATTCCATACCATTAGTGATGAAACCAGCAACCAATGGAGCGAGGTAGTTAGAAGTCAAGAGGGCAATACCATAGATACCCATTCCACTTGCTCTCTCGTGTTCAAAGAAAATATCAGAGACAGTGATCTCGCAGAGCGATTCAATTGGCGCACCAAAGAATCCTTGCAGAATCTTTGACCCGATCCATTCAGAGTTGGATTTGGAGTATGGAGCCCACACACAAATCAAGGCCGTGGCCAGTGTCGACAAAAGATAGATTGGTCTCTTTCCATATTGCAGAGCCAGAGGTTGGAAAATACAACATCCGAGACCAAAGAACAAAAACATGTAACCAGTTCCCGCGTTCAACTGGGACAGCGTGATGTCTGTCTCTTCAGCGATGTTTGTCAAGACAGAATAGATAGCTGCCGAAGGCACACCGACACCGAAAGTGTAAACCACCATACAGAAGACAGAGAACCATTTACGTCTTGCGCTCCAGTTGAGCGGGTCATCCGGGTCTTCGGAAGGCGTTGGAATCAGAACAATGGCACTATCGCCTTTGGAGTGACGGGCGGCAAGATGCCCGTCCTTGTCCACGAGATGAGAGTTACCTGGAACAGCATCGTAGTTGATGTGGCCACCCATTCTTAACGCGCTCGGAGAAGTGGCTTGAAGGCTTGAAGGCTTGAAGGCGCTGGCTTGTGTGATCTCACCTCTTAATCCTCAACCCCCAGCTCAAAATCAGGAAATCTCTATGGCTTTAATACCTCAAGCCAGGAGAGATTGGTGAGCACAGATTGCACACAGGAAGAGATGCTTTCCGTACTAACCCTTCAGGTACGCGCCACACGCCCAACTGGGGCCGGCGACGAGGGCAGCGTGTTCCCGATTAGGGCAACCCCGGAAAAAAGAGCGCCCGATAAAGCACCCTCCCTCTGCCTAGCGGAACAAAGAATTTAGGAATTAAGAACAGACTGATACAAGCTGTAACAACGCCACCCAGGGCGGAGGCGCTCCCAATCGGGCCTTGCCGTGCGAAAGGGCTGTCAGAACACCCTCGTGGACGCTGATTCCGCTGCGCACAGGACATGTTCGCGCGGTGGTGACAGCAAGATAAGGATTGGTAGCGGCACGCGGATCGCCTCTTTGAGACAAGCGCCTGTGGGCTTTGTCGCTATTGATGGGGGTGCCAAGAGGCGTTGGTGGGGGAATCGATGTACAAAATGGCCGACAGAAACCGCAAATCAGTGGAAATGTGTGTGTACAGGGTTGTAATTCTAGATAAACACCTTGGAGAGCAGCGCGTGATCGAGGAGTACATCCAGCCCGCGGGAGGAGGAGTGGGTTCCCAGCTTAGAGCCTCTGCCCCACGAAACGTCTAGCGCGTCCATGATGGTATATACGTAGCGTCCGTGCACGAGCTCCCCGTTGGTGAGGCAGGAGTTAACAATCTCTGCGCGGTGCTCCTCCTCCACACATGCCAGTCCGATGACGAACAGCGCCCAGGAAGATATGACGCGTACCATTGCTACTGGGGACATCTGTCTCAGCTTAAAAGCGACGGAGCGGACTTCTCTTTGCACGGCTGGCTCATCCTCTTTCAAGGCGGGATTGATAACCTTTTGTAGCACCACTTTGCCCGCTTTCATGACAATCTCAGAAACCAAGATGGAATCCTTCAAGCTCTGGTACTTTAGTGGATCGTGGCGGACTTCTTGCGGCAGCATTGGTAAAGGGTAATAATCGGCAGCTTCCAATAGCTTGACGGCACAATCCGGCACCCAAGGTTCTTGATAGTGCCGTATCAAATATGACGCCTTGGCAACAAGCTCATAAGAATCAAAGGAGCAACCGAGAACTGGGTTATTCATCCACGCAACATCGCATGAGAATAATGGAGTCTTCAAGTATCTCCTTGTGTCACGGAACACTTCAAATGGGTTCGGGAGACCTTCACTTTCCGGCGTAACCAGAATGGCAATGCTGAAGTTATATATGAACGATTCGACAAACATTCTTTCGAATTGTTTTTCAAATAATGAAGTGCTCTCATCATCAGTATATTCAATCAGCGAGTTTTCAATCTCCATCTTTAAGCTGTCATTACTGATCATGCCATCAACAAATTGGTCCGTTAACGAGTTTCTTTCCATTGCCCTAGGCATTTCTTGGTACCTCTCCACTGTTCCATCGCTTATTTTTCGTCCACGCCTACCCATTTTCTTCTTGATGAATGAGTAACTCATCTTTAAACTCTTGACACTGATGATATTATCACAGCCCCACGTCACTTTAGCACCAAGACACAACAGTTGGAAGGCAGCCGAAAGCCATAATTCATCCTGAGTTGTTAAAGTATGCTTGTTCACATAATCAAACAAGAGATCCATAGCCCCAGCGTACTTTTGAGAACTCAGTTCAGTCAAGTCAGGATTTGACCAAGACAGAAACGATGACCCACAAGCTTCAGCAATCCTTTGAATAATCGGATTAATTTGAACTAATGGAGCGAAAGTTGCATTTGTCGTGAGCAATGGATGTGTGTATTGCGGCCCTAGCGAAGTGATGAATCCATTAATAGCGGCAGACATGAATTTATCTCGCTGAGTTGGTAGGAGCATTTTATCACAATAAATCATTTGACCCAAGAAGGAGACGGGCTCCAAAAGCGGCTGCTCTCTACCTTCATACGGCCCTATACTTCCCTCAACACTTGTCATAGATGTAAAACTTTGCGTCGTAGACGTAGCTCGTACCTGTTGGGTCTCCACAATAATATCTTGCACTGCAGATGAAGCATCCAACGGAATAATGGGAATTTTCTCAAACTGAAGTACAGGTGGTTGTTGACTGCTGCATATAGCAGTACCTGGGGAAACATCATCGCTGAAATGAAGCGGTGAGGTTGGCCTAGGAGGCGCAGAGATGGATGGCGCATCGGCTGGAAGCTGCCTCTTTTGTTCAACCATGCTCCGATCCACAGGCGGTATCTTGTAGTCTTCGGGTACCTTCTCGTTGCCCTGTGGCCAGACACACTTGATACATTTGTCCAAACATGAGGAACACGTTGGCCGTCTCTCATCACACTTCTTCTTCCTCTTACGGCAGTTAAAGCAGCCATGCCGTGACCTTCTGATCTTCCTCTGCTGTGCCTCTAAGGGGTTGGTGGCAAAGCTGAGCACAACCTCGTACGGCTGCTGTGTTTTTGCAGGACCCATCCTGAGAGCCTATCCTACTCTTCCCGTGGCACCAAGGTTCCTCGGTGGTGGAAATTACGTTTACGGCACCCGAAGAGCCGCAATTATTGCCTGCCCCAGGCGAGACACTATGTTTAATCACACCGCACCCCGGCTCGGACCCAGATTTACGCTGGCCGAACGGCGTATACGCAACGCGAAGAGTTCGGTCAGGGGAGGAAGGCCACCACCGGCCGGAGAAGCCCTTTTGGTGAGGTCTTCGCCCCAGCGTTGAATGACGGCCTCAGAGGGCCCATGTTAAGCTTTCCGTCGATGCGGCTGCTTAGGAAGAGGGAGTAAAGAGTGGGAGTGGTCCATCGCTACACTGTGTTTAGATATGGCTGGCGGCCTCTTTTTGTGTCAAAGTCGATGAGGACTGGCGACCGGGACTCGATAGAATACGGGGATGCGAGTTGGGACGCACTAAGGACGGGCTACCAAATTCTTCAAGGCCGACGTGTATTTCCGTCTACGTCCGTGGACTATCAGGCTAAGCTGGCGAGCTTCAAGAAAGAAATAGATGTGCTGGTGTCTGTGTGTTTTGGGTGCGCCCTCAATTAGGCAAGCGGACCCATGTGGGTCGTCTAGTGGACCAAGGCGCGGGAGGGATCCCTCTCCTCTCAAACGGCTCTACTACTTGCAAATTGCACTTCTGATCCGGCCATAGGATGCTTAATCGGTGGCTGTATCTGCCCTCACTGCTGATTTGATCCAAAGATAGATCGAAGAATTGGTGGATCGCCCATTTTTGACAGCCGAAGAGTAGAGATAAGGAAGACGAGGGCAGGGGCTGCATAACCACGCCCGATGTGGTAACTGCGTAGCGTCTTTGGCGACACCAAGAACAGACATCGCCAAATTCCGCCCTCCAAATTGCAAATTGCGGACCACGATGCGGGAATGAGTACCGGATTGATTAATTGATCCCGTTGGCGGGAGGAAGAGTTTATATACCCCTTGGCATCCCTCTCTTTGGGGTCTCTTTCCCTTGTTCGCTCTCGGTCACTTCAATCTGTACTACTCTGCGCAATAATGTCTCCAGGAAAGATCACGAACAGAATCAAGATTGACCTCACAGCTGAGCCGCTCACTTGCGCCCCTTCGAAGTATAACAAAGGAGACCCAGAAAGATTTGAGAAGGATTGGGCTCCACTTGTTAAGGCATACAACCAAGCTCTTGAAGATGCCCTTCCAGCAGAGTATCTCGCTCCAAGTGACCTTCTCCCAGATGAATTGGACACTTCAGACCTGGATGCTACCACAATCCCTGCCAAAGTGATGTCAGCTGAAGATCTTGCAATCACTGAATTAACTGCTACTAGCATTGCTGAGAAGATTCGCAATAAGGAGTTGACAGCTACTCAAGTTATCACTGCATTCATAAAGCGTGCCACAATCGCCCACCAGCTGACACATTGTGCCATGGAAATTTTGTTTGACTATGGCTTGAAACGCGCAAAGGAGTTGGATGACTATCAAGATCGGACAGGCTCTACAATTGGTCCCTTACATGGAGTCCCATTGTCACTGAAAGAACATTATAACTTTGCTGGAAGAGTTACACATGCAGGATTTGTTGGATTGCTGGAGAACGTTACAGAGGAGTTTGCTGTTACTACTCAGATCATGTACGACTTGGGCTGTGTCTTTTACATCCGTACTACTCAGCCTCAATGCTTGATGCATCTGGATTCTTATAACAACATTACTGGAAGAGGTAGAAATGCCTACAAGCTGAAAATGTCTCCTGGAGGCTCTTCATCGGGTGAAGGTGCATTGATTGGTATGAAAGGATCCCCATTGGGAATTGGTTCCGATATTGGTGGGTCCATTCGTGCTCCTGCTGCATTCAATGGAATTTGGGGTTTAAAGCCAACTTGTAAGAGATTGTCTTTGGCCAAAACAGTTGCCGGTCCAGAGCACACTTATCCAGAGCTCATTGGCGCAACGTTGGGTCCAATGGCATCATGCCCAGAGGATTTGGAGTTGTTCATGAAGGGTTATTGCTCTCAAGAACCTTGGTTGAAGGATCAAAGCTGCGTTCCATTGCCATGGCGCGATGTTCCGGTCCCAAAGCCCCACGAGCTCACTATTGGTATTTGTTATGACGATGGAGTAGTTAAGCCACATCCTCCAATCCTCCGGGCTTTGAAACATGTTGAAGAAAAGCTTAGGGCTGCAGGCGTTAACGTCACGACTTGGGACCCTCATAGAGTTTATGAAGCTGCATTGATTGCCAATTGTGCATACACTGGTGACGGTAATTATGCTCCAATCTCGAGATTGGAAGTTTCTGGGGAACCAACCGTTCCATTGACTGATCACTTCTTGAGCATGGGCAAAGGCGACACTGGTTTAGCTGAACTTGAGACTCAATACTTTGCCGGTCAGCGTGAAGCTATTAGGCAAGAATACCTTGAATTGTTCAATTCTCGTGGTGTGGATTATGTCATTGCTCCAACCTATGTCGGCTGTGCACCAAAGCCTCATGAAGTCAAGTACTGGGGCTACAGCTCCTTGTGGAATATTTTGGACATGACTTGTGTTGTTTTCCCATCCGGCATCAAAGCTGATAAAACCTTGGACTTGAAGGATAAGTCGTATTGTCCAAGAAATGAATATGAGGAGTACGAATATGGGCTTTATGACGCCGATGCCGCTCATGGATTGCCTGTAGGCTTGACGCTGGTTGGAAGAAAGTTCACAGAGGAGGCTGCATTACAGGCCTCTAAGGTTGTCGCTCAGGCGCTGGCCGCTTGAGTACATGTCTCACTCTCCCCCCTTTTTTTGTGTTTTTACTTAATGCAGAATTGAAGTCTTTTCTCCCGCTGCTATAACGCCTCCTGTAGCTCCACGAAATCTCCATGACGACACAAAATGGCAGGACTGTGTGACGCACGGTAACTTCTCGGCTGACGATCTCGGAAAGTTCTTCAGCGCTGTAGATCAGCACCAAAGGGTGGTTGATGGACTGTTGGGACATTGATCGATCGGTGGAGAAAGACACCTCGAGCCATAAGTATCGAAGCTTCTCCCAGAGGCGATCCGAGGTTTAAAAAAAAGGAGGGAGCAGGCGGCGTCCTTGTCCCAGGTCAGGCACCTGAAGTGTTGTGTATGTACTATGTAACAGGGATTGGTAATCCAGATTTGTTATGCATGAACACAGAGAGTGCCCGCCGCTTTACCAGACACGAGCTTTGTCTTTTTCAGTGTAGTCTCTGAGGCCGATTACGGCGACACATATATACAGTCAAAGAGGCCCCACGTCTCCCGTCTCCCTCATTGTGCACATGGTGACGAGGGCTAAGCAGGAAGGTGAGAAGAGTGAATCCCACTCACTGCAGGACCTGAAGAGGAGGATCGTACATGTCACAGGATGTGCGTGAGCGCTAGAAGTAGTAGTGCTGGGCAAGCGGCCGCACTCTTGCATTGAAGCTCCTCCCGTTCCTTAGGGTGTGGACATGAAAACAATGGGATCTAAACACAAACATGGTCCTTGGCCGTTTAGAGAATCCGGCCCGGATGCGCATTGCACTCCGGCTCCATACCCCTTCAGGCAGACTGTTTGTAATGCTCCCCTCCTTCTATTCTCCCCCACACGCACAGGAGCCTGAGAAGTGAGAGCTCTTTTTTATTTTGAACTTCTGAACAGACGCTACATGGGTGATGTATATGGAGAGGCCCTTCTCCATTGGACAACCGGAGGCTTGCACGCCATTTGCAGTCACACCAGCGCCGGGTGCAAGCTCAAGGCACACTGCTGACCCTCCTTCTCCCTCAGGGCTCTCATCCTCGCAGCGTCTGGACTGGCTGAGATGGCGGCGCGGGAAATCTGGCGCCAGGACTAGAGACCCCCTGGATCGGGATTTTTTTGCGGACGCATTGTTCAGGTCATGGGAGTCTCCCTGGGCGAGGTTGCTAGAGCGGATTAACTTTTGGGCTTTGTCAGAAATCAGAAACCAAGATTCAAGAATCAAAAGAAGAGACAAAGAAAAAGCCATTGGCGCCATCTTCCACTCCGAGAACCGGTGTACTGCAAGATGCTGCAGGAAGTTATTCGTCTGTCCGGTATGTGCATATAAAATCAGATATTCTGTAAAAAACAAACGCACAGGACAGGAGCTTGGCATCCTCGACATATTCCAGGATGCAAAAGCGCATACACAACTAGCACAAGACGAGTCTCGACAGCGAGCCCAGCGCTCTGGGAACATGGCGAGCCATTGCTGGCGGTTGCGTGTAGCATATGTGCGGCACCCGTGCCACAGCATCGGTGCCCGCGTTGCGCCGCCACAGTAGCGGCCAGTGGCACGAGGGCGAGAGAGAGAGACTGTTTGTTTTCCTGGACAAATGGCCCATAGCTAGTGTCCACCGTTGCCCGTGATACGCCTTGCTTGCACCGGGGAAACAGCCTGAACAATGGAAGACGGAAAGAACAATCGAGGCCACCATCCGCCCTTTCTACCCATTTCACATCCGGGCATGAAGGAGCCTTGGCGGGCGTGGCTTGGCACACTAGGGCTTTGTATGTATGATATATACGTTGTATGGGCGTGTGTGTGTGGACACGCAGCTGGGTCCAGGTGTGCTCAAGGCCTGAGACTGCGCTGCACAAGTGGCTATCAGGACGAGAGTGCGGCTCTGCTAGCGCGGACTTGTGCTTCTTGGACGGGCGATGTGTCTGCGGTGACGACGGCACATTGGCGCCGTGAGATTCGTAAAAAAAACAAGGGTTGCTATTTTACTGCAAAATGCTTGAGATAAAGCAAGCGAAACCTTGATATGCCGGCATTATTTCAACAGGATGACAGATGTAGGTGATTGTCGATCGGCCAGTCATATGTACATATGTACGCCTGTCTTTTTTTTTGGCCTTACCTTTCTATGGATGTAATTCCCTCCACTATTCGGCCCCTGTTAACTCGGGCAATCAGTGGGTGGGGGGAGCAGCACTGCCAGCGGCGTTGGCTGCTCCGTTGGCCGCCCTCCCCTTTTGAGTTTCTCGTGCTTGCGGCTAATAGCATGAATCTTGAAAATAAGGGTCCACGTGACATTGGGCTCCCCCCTCTTGTTCCTTCGCAGAGGAATAGGATTTAATACCAAACGATGCGCCACAAAAAGCCACACACACGTCTCACGCGTCTCAATGAACGGGGAGCGAATGCTGGCACTCCATGGCTCATTTGCATCTCTACCGGTATGGAGTGGCCCGTCCGGAGTGGATCAGAACATTTCCTGAAATTCCTCTTGTGGGATGAAGGTGGAAAAAAATAAATTCACACAGCCAATGCAAAGAAAATCTCAGTGGCTTTGTAGTACATATATGTTCTGACGCATAGCGCAGGAAACCACGCATGACGACTGGGCCCATGCGAAGAGCCCAGAAGTAGCTACCAAGAAGGGCCGTCCGAGATCGTATATATAGCGGTTGTCCTTAGCAGCGAAGCCTTTTTTATTTGCATGGATATATAGGGCTACCAGCAGAGAACCCCCACTCCACTAGCTCGCGTGCCAATGGACGGGGAGGCCGACGATAAGAATGTTGTTTATGGCCGGCCGACATCTGAGCGTAGCTGGAAGGTGTGTGGTTTGTGAAGCGATCGCGAGGGACATACCGACGGAATCATTTGGGGGAGAGCCAGGAACACGAGGGAGAGGCTCGCATCATGCTGCAAAGGAGCGTGTGTTGCCCCAGGAGACAGCCAGAGGCATGCGGCCGGTCGTCTCTATATGTTTTGTTCTGCTGCCTTTTTTCTCCCGCTTTTACGCTCTTGGGTTGTGCATGCCTTGAAAAGAAGGACATGCGGAGATGCCTTTAAGTACGCCCTGTGTTCCAGACGAACGGCCCTGCCTGTGAGAGGGCAGTTAAGAGCATGTCGACGGAGGAGGGCAGCCGTTAGATGGTGACATTCAACGCCAATGGCATTACCCCTTCTAGCGGATGCAGAGAAGACGGCGGTGCGCCGAGTCAAATTGAGGATTGTCGTCAGAGTCACGGTACCTGTCACCCCCCGCCGCGGACCAGAACGGCACGCTTAGCTAAGGCAAAGAGGCGACAAGTCCTGTAGCTCGGGCGAGAAATGGTCAGGATTGCGTACCGTGTGTGTGTGTGTTTCCCACCTTAGGCATCTCCCCGGCGCAGTGAGCGCAGAGCCATCGCTAGAGGGCTTCGAGAAGGTCCGGTAGAGGCGGCTAGTTCAAAGCAGTTAGACGCCGGTGAGAAAAGAGGGAGAAGGTGCGACGAGTACCACGCCCCCTCCCTTCCTTTCTTCTGGCAGAAGACTACAAAGCGAAGCTCGTAAACCTCTACAATAGATCTGGATCGAGTTGGGGAGGTGGGAATGTGTAACAGAGCGAAATGCGGGATGGGGACGGCTCGGCGTTTGCCACGAGCTAGCTGAGGACGCTCAACGCGCAAGACAATGGGCAGAAAGCCACTGTGCTCGAGCTCTATGTCTACGGAGAGGTTGGCTAAGAAGGCCACTCGGGAAAGCGCCTCGCGCTCTTGAAACTTCGCCGGTATGATTACGCTGAGATTTGTCCAGAGCATATTAATTTAGTTTCCAAACTTTCTTTTTCGGCGAATCTTGGGAAGAGGTCAGTGTCTTTTCTTCTAGAAGACTGGCTTTATGCCGTAAGGTTGTTAACATTTTTGCTGCTGAGAGATCTTCCGGTGAAGAAGCTTCTGTCCGAAAGCCCCGGGACGGGAAGGCCCAGGTGGTGGCATAAACCGCCGCCGCAGCCCACCTCCGCTTAGCCTGAGATCTCCCTGGGTGCTTTTGAAGATCACCCATTGTTCCAAGCTGTACTTGTGGGCCTCTCCTAGCAGGACGACTGTCGAGCGGGCGGGCATCAAGGTGCCAGAGGGAGGGTGCATGGTAAACTGACCGCTACTCGTTTACAGGGGGGGCCGCAGCAGAAGCGACTGTCAAGACGCCTTTGGGGCCAAAAAAAGAGGACAAGTCAAAATTCTTTTGAAGCAGCCCTGACCATTGTTCGCTGTGTCCGAGGCGTGTACTCTAGTTTCTGTGGAGCACTCCGAGGCGTGCATGCGGGCCAATCCAACCGAAGAACGCACGTTAAGCCGGCAGAGAGGCGAGTGGTGGCAGGCTCAGACATGCTGGCCAATGGGACCTCTCGCTTGCGCGGAGAGCGCAGCCTCCAACTAGAGGTTCAACACTCAATGGCGGGCCTAATTCAAGGAGGGGGCCATGCGACGGGTGCCGTGCGTAATACTGATAACATCTCTTCTGTTTCCTCCGTAGGCGGTCGACGTCAGGGCGCAGGCAAGACCATGTTATGCAGTCGTCCTTTCCCACGCACGCAGCGGAGACCACCTACCATCAGAGCCAGTCGCGACAGTCCATCTGCCTTCTCCCGCCTGGCTGTCCCCTAGTGGCTCATGTCTCGCCCACTCTCCCCGCGTTGGTCCCCAGGTGTCCATAAGCGGCGCACATGCACGTCCCCCTCTGTCCTATGCACGAATATGCTGGCAGACGCCTCCACCTTGCGGACAAACGCACAGATAAAAAGCTAAACGCGATCTCAGGGAGGATACAAGAGAGCAGCCCCCTCCCATATATAACGAAAAACCCCATCCTTTTCTTGACGGGCCCAGTTGGGGTGCCCAAGTTTCAATTGTGTCTTTTTTTCTTGTTTTATAAAGAGACAACGAGACCCTCAACCCAGTGATGCTCCATTGAGCTGAAGCTCGACAATTTTGCCATTCAACACACACAAGCACAACGACGACACTCCCTTCTCTCCACCCCTGCGCCCAGCCTCTGCTCTCTGCCCTCGGCCACGGCACACACTTCTCCATAATCAGCGAGCCACCCTCCAGCATTAATGGCCTCACGGGAGCCACCATATGCACAGCCCATGCCGCTGGAGGCTCCAGCAGAGTTCCAGACTCAGCAGCATCAGCCCCAGCTGCCCCAACACCCCCAGATACAGCATGGCCATTTGCCGTATCTACATCCAGTGGCTGTTCCTGTGCCCGTGGGCCTTCACCAGCAGCTCCCCCCGCCTCAGTGGGCCGAACAACACAACTCTGCCATTGCGAATGAGCCTCAACTACGATCGGTATCAATAAGTGAACAGAATAGCTATGGAACGTCTATTTCCGAAGGACCAATGGGCCCACAGATCCACTTTCAGTATTTACAAGAGCCTCAAAAGGCCAGTCTCAGTTACCAAAACTATACTGCACAAGAGCATCAACAAAAGGATCCTCACCGCCAAAGCTTCCATGCCCCAGCGGCTCCTTACGGGATGACAATGGCATCGGGATATCAATCTGGTTCACAGGGATCGAGTTTCAGTGGATATAGTCGTCACAGTTCTGGTGCTGCACCCCCACAATTGACTTCTCAGGGACAGATGCACTACTATGGACAACATATGCTTTACTATGGACAGCAGATGCGCCCTCAACTCCAATTACAAGATCCTCATCATAGTGGGCAATTGTACTATCAGGCTTCTACTCAGCAGCAACATCAGCGGCATCAACAACAACTGCATGAACTACATCAACAGCAGCAACAGCAGCAACAGCAGCAGCAACAGCAGCAGCAGCAACAACAACAACAACAACAGTCATCCCCGCAGGTGTCGCAGCATCGGGTTGAGTCAGGTGTACAGAGAAGTTTATCTACACCGTCTCATGTTTATACGTCACACGCTAATGAGCCCACACATATGCATTCAAATCTCCATCCAACGAATTCACATTCTCTGCCACGTCAGAATCAGCATCGATCTGGGTCAGTTTCATCACAGCAGGAGCCTATGTATGGGTTCTCAGGGACACTCTCACCACATCTACAGCTGCCGCATTCTCAGATTTCTTCGCAGTCATTGCCAACCACCAATGCTTCTGTTTCCTTGGTGCCGTCTTCTGCCCCGATAACTATGGCTACAACATTATCTTACGCATCAGCTACTGGCGAACATACTAATCAATTTCAGGGCTATTTGCAACAAATGGGCCCAGCACAGCCTCACACAGCTTCACCAACGTCTGCTTCTACCAAGAAGCACAAGCCTTCATTGACACCTGCTCCCAAATCCAAAAAGACCAAGATTTCTTCGTCTCCTTCTGCTGCTTCTTCCCCATCACCAGCTCATACGCCATCTGCCTCAGTCTCATCCTCTTCACGATCCGTTCGCCGTATGAAGTGCTATGTCTGTGGCCGTTCCATTTCAAGAGATATGTCACGACATATGCGAATTCATGAAGAGGTTTCAAGATTCCAATGCATTTTCCCTCGTGAGTTTTGTACACATAAGACGGGATTTTTCAACCGCCAATATGATTTCAAGAAACATCTGTTGCATTATCATTTTCGATTTGAAGACCAACAAGCCAAAAAGTTTAATTCTCTTAATGAAAAGCTACCCTTTGTTGGCTGGTGTGCTTGCGGTGAAAGAATGACAGCTGGCGACTGGCTTTCTGCTCATATCTGTGAAATGAGGAATAATGGGTATAAATGTCCAGATCTACAGGGTAAATGGGAGGCCCATAAAAGTCATAGAGGTTATTACCCCGCCATGATGGATTATCCACATCCGCCTCCACCCTCCCAACCTCTGCCAGGAGCCAGAGGTCTTGCATATGGCGGTGAGTTGCAGATTGCACAGCCTCAATAAAATGATTCTGCTCTCAACTTATGCCGCTCCTTCTTTTTCTTTTCTTTTTCTTTTTATTTGCTCATCTTTGGGCAAGCTTTTCTACGTTATTGGGTTTCATGTTTTCTTCTTTAAATCTTTTTTTATTTTTTGTCTTGCTTTTGGGTGTTGGTTTACTAATTTCTATCGTTTTTTATGGCTGTATTTTCCTGGAGTTGAGATTCGGTTTAAAAGCTTGGTGCCTTTTTTAATGGATTGGAGAAGACATTTATTCTCTTTCTAACGAACGACGTAACGAATACAAATTTCACTTCTTCTCTGCACTTTTAGAAACACCACAATGCCCGCAGACGTTGCAGGGCCAATGTGTTCCTCAGATCCAACTACCAACGTGTTGAGAGAGGCCATGAACTCAACCACCACCACGGACACAACACCCCCTTGCTGGATTCCGAGGCAGCCACAAAGGTGAAAAAAAAGTAGCAATGGGGCGCCCCACTCTCGCTAGAGTCGAAACAGTGCTTCTCGAATACAGGAGGAGCAGGGGCTAGACTTGGTCTTTTGTGCCACGCGGGAGGAGGCACCGGTTTCCGCTTTGGGCCAATTTTGTTGTGTTTTTGCTTTTGCACCTGGCTCCCCCGGTGCACGCCGTCAGCATGGACAGGGCTTCTCGAAGGACCCGATGTCCGAGGATAGGGTGCAGCGTTCCCATATACCTAGCCTCGTAGTCTGTAGCGAGCGGCGAGCAGTGGTGGTTCTAGACACCGTGTTCAGAGACTTGGGTTTCCCGGCCTTGGCCGTTGGACCAGCGCGCCACGCTGGTCTGCTGTGGGTGGGTGGGTGCTAGTTCTTGGATGCTCGTGCCTGGAATGCCATCCAAGGACGACGACAAGACCAGGAACAAGCGCCGTGATCGGCTTATTGCAACACTTTCGTCGCCGGCCTCGAGGGCCGAAGCACAGAAACACAGGAGAATGTTCTAGTGTATAGCTCGGCCTTCTTCTGTTCACACCAGGGCCTAATCACAGACGAAGAGAGTTGCAACGCACAGAAACAGCGCTAGATATGCGGTCAAGAAAGATTGCATGTCCATAGGGAGAGCACAGACACCAACCCAGAGCCACTGGGGTGGTAACTTCCAAGCGTAAAGCGACAGCGCTTTGTTCGCCAGTTCATGGACTACCCCACACCTTCTGACAGCCCAGGGGTACATCCATCATGGCCAAATCGCCAAATCGACAGTCGTTGAAATCTTGGTCCAGTGTCCAGGGACAAAGCGAAGGGCAGCAGAGAGCCGATGACAATGACGGATTAAGTTCCTTGTCCAAGAGGGGGAGGAGTGCCGCTGGTCTGAGCTCTGTGGCCCTCAAAGTCCCGCCAGGACCCGTTTGGATTTTAGTTTCCCCCAAATCCGTCGGCTGGAAGTTGGGGATAAGGCACCAAAAGGGCGAAAAAGACGAAAAACGCCCACCCACATAACAAATGTGCCGTTTAAGGCACAAGAACTGCTTTATGCAAAGCCGCCTTGTCCAGGCTGTCCCGCACAGATTCGGGTCGCAAAACTCACGTTTTAAAGTTCTGGACCTCCCAGCCGTGGAGACTCATCTCGAAAGGTTTCTTCGCTGGTGGATGGTTTTGAGGCCCTCTTTGATATCTTTGGTTGCAATAGGCAGCAGCGCGCTAAATCTGAATCGCAGTCGATCTGGCTCAGAAGGGCACACTTGTACGCACTTGTACGCACATGTGATAGCAAGAAACTGGAAGGCAAGGCCTTTAGTACCACCCGTTGCATCGGTCACACCACTGTATAGCAGTCTCAGACCATGCTTGGTGTTGCCGCACCCCACAAAAGCGACAGCGAGTCGTCTGCGTTGAAGTGTTCGTTTGTGTGTATAGGAGGTTAATCCGGATAAGGGTCTCGTTGTGTGCATTTCGCCTCCCGTTTCTTCTGGCAGGACCCCCCCTCAAAAAAAAAAAGACAGACCAGACATGAGTCTTTTGGTACTGGTGGAAGATAAGCTTTTTTGAAATTCGATCGAGCCTGAGGACACGCTTTAAACTTTTGGCGTCGCTGAGAAGCTCTCAACTTGCCACGGCGGAGTTCCGCGTTTGTCCTCAAAATTTTTGGCTGTTTTCTTTGTTAACTCATGCAGCAGATCGCGAAGCCTTGTCAACTGGATCCTGCCTTCATGCCTGAGGAATACGTCATTCAACGCTGTCAAACGTCAGACCGTTTATCTGGTATGCAATCTATATAAGACCAACACAAACAAGACCCTCAAGAATTCTCTTAGATCTCACAAGACCAAGAAAAGATATAGCGATATCAAGAACTCCCCCCAAATTACAAACCACAACCGGGTACAAGTTCAGACAAAAAAAATAAAAACATGTCTTGCAGCCAGATGTCCGGAGCGAAGTTGTCGGCATAGAGGGAAAGCGCGGCTATGCAGACTTCTTCGTACACATAAATGCATAAGCAACAGAAGCAATGAAGACACTTGCAAGCGGCTTACTACAGATTGAGGCCATTTTCTTTAATTCTGATAGAGCAACACAGATAGCTATCCGCGAGTGTGTGTGTTTTTTTTTTTTTTTTAGGAGCTCAAAGGCGAACTCCCTGCGAAACTAAGTGGCGACTTGCTTCACGAGATAAGAGTGCCCGCCCCGTTTGGAGAAAGACACACGCAGATGGAATGGGCTTCTGCGAGCTCCGTCCCCCACACAATTTCGCCGGAGACTAAACAGCTTCTGCAAGGAAAGGAGATCCCCGGCTGCTTAATCGCTGTTTCTCGACCTGGATTCTTCTCTCCTCAGAACAACTTAATCCGAGGTGCATCACACAATAGTGGCCACGAGACGGTGCTGAAAGGCTATAGTATGGTAGTAGCTGGGATGGGGGACTACGTTGGTTGGGCTTTGGAAAGATAAGAGGCGTGCTTGGAATTCGATGACCGGCACAGGTGGCGGAACAAGGGCTGGAGAGATTAACTATGGCCCGGTAAATCGACAGCTCATGATACAGCCCAGATCCGAATGTTAATCTCATACTGTGAGCGTTGCAGTCAACTGGATATCTAACACCGACTTACCAACAAATATTTCGTAGTCACCCTTCTGTAGCTTCCACTGTTGGGAAATAACATCCCATGTTGACAAATCACGGCGCGTTAACGGAAACTCGAATTGGGAGGATTTTCCTGGTGTCAATGTCTGTTTCTCATATCCTCGAAGAACCTTTTCCGGCCCACCTGGGATACCAATGTACAATTGTGCAACTTCGGCCGCTGTGTATCTCCCTGAGTTCTTAACAGTCACTTTGATAGTAGCCATAACGTCCCACAGAGAGGAGACACCTCCCTCGACAACCGTGTCAGAGCCTGGTGGGAACTCATCTGTATTAGCACCAGCCTTGGTAGACACAACCAAACTGGAGTAATCAAACGTGGTGTAAGTCAAACCAAAGCCAAAAGGGTATCTTGGTTCGATTCCCTCTTTGATGAAATGCTTGTAATCGATGTACACACCTTCAGTGCAATTGTCCTGTGGGAAGAAGGGTGTAGAATCATCTGGCATGAATGGAGATAACGTCACTCCATAATCCGTGTCCTTCTTAGCAACAGTGTAGGGCAAACGGCCAGATGGTGATTGTCTTCCAAATAAGATCTCGGTAAGTGAGCGGCCCGCATCTTGGCCAGGCAAGTGAGCATAAATAACAGCTGTTATGTTTTCATTATCTATCCACCTATCAACAAGTCTCACTCCAGCATTGTGAATGACAACCATGGTGTTAGAGCACTGATTAGCAACGTTCTCAATCAAAATATCAGAGTATTCATCAGCCAAATACGGTCTATCAGAACCTTCAGTTGCAAACTCATTCACAAAGACAATGCAAACATCGGATGACGACTGAACCATTGGATATTGATTCCGAACATCATACTTTAAAGAGAATCCTTGATCATAGGCTTCACGGGAAAGTGCATCCAATGGCGAATCAAAATATGACGGAGTATTTCCGCCCGAACCTCCTCCTGTGAAAAGAGTACCATTAAGAGCAACACCTGGTCCAAAAAGATATGGATCCTCTTGAGAAAGGAATATCCTCCAAAATGCATCACTGTCGATTGCTGTGCCATTTGGATATTGTAACGCAAATGCGTTCAGATGACCTAATCTTGAATCAACACTACCGATAGATTGAGCCGCTGCATCATATCCGAACACAGAGACAAGCTTTTGTGAGTCCAGTGGGAGAGCATTGTCTTTGTTCTTGACAAGAACGTGACCCTCAACCGCACCTTGGAAAATCACATGTCTAGAATCAGGATCTCTTGCATCAATCAATTCATGCTCATCTAGTAAGAAAAGCGGAAGACCTTGACCAGTCGCGTTGGCGTTAGAATAACGGTAGTATGAAGAGAGGATTCTCACAGCCATATCGTCTAATCTCTCTTGAGATACTGTTCCATTTTCGACCATTTGCACCAGTTTCCCTCCCGCCCAATGGTTGGATAGTGGGAGGGCCATGTCAAGACCTGCATTGGCGCTTGAAGCTCCAGTATCCTGGGCCCACCAATCGCTCATTGTGAAACCCTGGAATCCCAGTTCATTCTTGAGCAGTCCGTTTAGAACCTTAGAATTCTGCGTGGCATAAGAGTTGTTAAGTCTGTTGTAAGATATCATGACCGAGCCTACGCCGGCATGGACAGCATCCTGAAATGGCCATAAATAAAGCTCATGCATAGTCACATCATCAACGTTCAAAGATATCGAATGATTGAATGTATCAAAGTTGAGCGTGTGAGGAAGTCTCATGGTTTCTTGCTCATTTCCGATGAAATGTTTGACGCAAGCTGCAACATGTTCTTGTGCTGCCTCAATCGTTTCAAATACCATTGATCCAGCCAAGTAAGGATCGTTGGAGAAGCCTTCCCAGTTGCGTCCTCCACGAGCAAGTTTTCCAATTGGCCCGACAACAGGGCCAAGCATCACGTTTATTCCTTTAGCTTTGAACTCTTTCCCCATGTAATAGCCTCTTTCACGCGTCAACTCCCTGTTCCACGAAGCTCCAACATGCAAGGCAGACGGATATGCATTCACTAAATCAGTTCCACGTACACCATTTCCTGCATCTTGAACGCAGAGGCCTGGGAAACCAAGTCTTTCAACTCCTCCAGAAAACCCGTTACAGCCATTTATCGGAGTCTCCACGCCGTATGTCATCCCCACCTTCTCTTCGTTGGTCATCTGCACAACAAGAGCTTTAGCTTGATGGTACGCCTCTTCCCAAGAATCAATTCCGGTACCTTGCGGGGACGGATAAACTGGATCTGATCTGCCGTAGGACCAATAAAGCTCCAGATGCTCTTGTTCTTCTGGTGTAAGTACCATATGTGACGATGCCGTCACTGCGGCCAGAATCTTCTGTATATTCAATTTCATATCTACAGGGGAGATGCCTGGTATGACAAAGGCCCTCGACAACTCAACACCGCAAATTGAATACCACGAAGCCTCGGTGAGTGGCCAGCATATATTCCTTACGAAGTGAAGAAGATAAAAATCTGAGAATGATGCAGACAGCCGCGGAGCTCTTAGCCCCTTGTGGGGCTCTGGCTTACTTCCAAAAAGGGGAAGCATAAGCGTCGAGGCATATTTGGCAAATATAAATCCTGGAAAGCAGAACGTGAGGCGTCACATATGGCATGAGGAACTCAACTGCTCAGCAGAGCCACTCTAGATCGTATATTTTAAAGGAGCAGAAGGGCCACAGAAAAGAATACAAAAGTGCGCCACGGTATTAAAGAGGAGGCACGGCCTGCCCGTTAAAGTCGGAAGTCGGAAGTCACGTGCTTAAAGCCTCGGCCAATTTCATCAACACCCAAATTTCGAATTTACCGCGAGTCATCGAACGAGCACCCATAGGTGTAGTTGGCCGACTTTTGTGTGCTTTCCGTGCCAAACTTACGATGTTTAGACCAATTGCACGTGCTCATCTCTCATCTGTGATCAGAATACGGAGACTTGCCTCCACTTTGGCGCTCGTTGAGAGTCAAGGCTCACAGATCACATCTGCGTCCTTGTCCTCTCTCAATGCTGCCAAACAGCTTGGAAACCCTGTCGTGGCTATCTTGCTCGGTGCAGATGTGAAGGCTGCAGCCGCTGAACTTAACAAGGTTGCAGGCCTGGAGAAGGTACTTGTTGCCGAAGACTCTAAGCTTGAGCACGCATTGCCAGAGTACCTTTCCCCAGTTCTCACAAAGCTACTCCAGGAAGGTGAATACTCTCACTTCGTGACACCAGCCACTGCCGTTGGTAAGAATGTTCTCCCAAGAGTTGGTGCTCTTTTGGACGTGCAGCCAATTTCTGATATCATTAAGATTGAGGATGCTACGACTTTCAAGAGACCTATTTACGCTGGTAATGCCATCATCACGGTCAAGTCCTCTGACTCTAAGATCTTGCTTTCTGCCAGATCCTCTGCCTTTGAGCCGGAGACTCTCTCTGCTTCAGAGTCATATCCTATTGAGGATGTTGGCGTTTCTGTAGAGGAGAGCCCAGTCCAATGGGTTTCTGAGAACCTTGTCAAGTCCGAGAGACCAGAACTTGCCTCCGCTAAGAAGGTTGTTGCCGGTGGCCGTGGTCTTAAGAGCAAGGAGAACTTTGATCAGCTAATCTTCCCCCTTGCAGATGCCATTGGCGCCGGTGTTGGTGCTACTAGAGCTGCCGTGGATTCTGGATTTGTGGACAACTCCCTTCAGGTTGGTCAGACAGGTAAAGTTGTTGCCCCAGACCTGTATCTGGCCGTTGGTATTTCCGGCGCCATTCAACATTTGGCGGGAATGAAGGACTCCAAGACCATTGTTGCCATCAACAAGGACGAGGAAGCCGCCATCTTCAACGTTGCCGACGTAGGTCTTGTGGGCGACCTCTTTGAAATCGTCCCAGAGTTGACCGAGAAGCTCAAGAACTAACGACACCTTACCCTTCACTTCGCAAATATAACGACATCTTAGATAAGACATCTTGTGGGTCACCTTGGTTTCTACGGATCTTGGTGCACAGATTTTAGGTAGTATTAGCAGACTGGCAGGGAACAGAGTGGGCAATCAGCCGCGCCCGTGCCCCTCAACGCACCCCGCGCTGACGTAATGCGGACTCGCGCAAAAGGAAACACCTGGACACCTCATCTGCCGCGCCCAATGCGAAATGGTTGACAACGGCCCGAACTGTGAATTACGGAGCCTGCCACGGCAATTGACTGAAAAGTCAAGAGGGAGGCCAATTGGCGTTCTGGTTCATTGCCTCCATCTTCCACACTGTGGCCATAGAACGAATTAGAAGACAGACTGATCGTCTGATCCGACATCAATTACCTACCACCACTGCTTCTGACCTACATTACACTCATCGCAAGGACGTGCCAACACCGAGAAACCTCCGCACGACCGATAAACACCAACCCCTCACGTCTGACTACATACATGGTCTTTGTCTTGATGATGGAGTCCACTTATAAAGACCTAGCCACACGAACGTTGTCGCTATTGGAGAAGTCGGGAAGCTATCGTATCATCATTATTCTCATTGGTGCTCCAGGCTCCGGCAAGTCCACTATTGCACAAAGAGTAGTGGACATATTGAATGAGAAACACGTCAACGAAGGAAAGCATATGAACGACATCTTGATACATGGTGGCGACGTCCTACATGCTAACGACACACTCCCTGATTATGACTCCACACAAATTGTCGACATAGAAGATGAGCGGTATACCCCCACGAAACAGCGCATCAACGACTGTCTTATCATTCGAGGACGCGGTGGGGACGACACAGCGTTGCGAATCAGGCCAAAAGCAGATGATGAAAACAAATTTGCGCAAGTGATTCCAATGGATGGGTTTCATCTCCCGCGCTCCGTGCTACATCGATTTGAGGACTCAGATAATGCGATCTTGAGACGAGGTTCTGCATTCACTTTTGATTCATCTCTAGTTGTGAGGCTGGTCAAAACGTTGAAAGATACATTGGATGTTCCCTGTGATATTCCAGCTCTTAACACTGCCCAAAATGAAATTCCTGACATTGATATTCCAAGCTTCAGTCATTCAGAGCATGATCCAAAGCAGTATGGCACGAGGATCCACGGCTCTGCACGTGTGCTGGTGATGGAGGGGCTTTATCTCCTTCTGGATAACCCTGTTTGGAGGGAAATTGCTCTCAGTTTAGAGCCAGGAGTTAGTAGAGAAGATTTGAGCCCTGAAGTGCTGCATGTTGAAGAGAATCATGTTGGCGAAGTTCCGGTCCCCAGTGGGAAGAATCATGAATTTTGGAAAATTCTCATCGATGACGATAAGATGCTGGAGAGGGTGGGAAAGAGGCATTTGAAGGCTGGAATTGTAAATACACTGGCCGAAGGAGAAGAGAGAGTGAAAGTTAATGACTTGCCTAACGGTAAAAAAGTTTATAGAGAGAGCTTCAAGAGTGACATTAACATCATTAGCATCGATGATGCGAATGAAGCTTGAGCTAGAACACCATGGCTATTTAGATGAATTGAACGTATTTAATAAATCTATTTGTAGATTTATGCAATCTTTCTTAAATGTGGAGTCTATGACTCCTCCAGGTACTGGACGTCAACTGCCGTGAGTGACAACTGTGCACCAATGACCATCGCTTCAACCCGTCCCACCGAGGTGACACCCGCAATTGGGTTAGTTCCCTTGGCCAAAGCCCATGGAATTGCAATAGCTGCCATGCGAACACATCTCTCTTTGGCCCTTTTCTCCACTCGATTGATGGTCTCAATCTCTGAAGTTCTAGCAGTATCCTTTAGAGAGATGATCTTCTTCAACCTTGACTTCAGCTGTCTTTCTGTTGCTTTACATTCATCAAATTCTAATGGAACAGGGCCAGTTAGCTCGTAAGCCACCTCTCAAGGGAGAGTATGGAATGAGAGCGACACCGGTCTTGCTACAGCTCATGTTCGTCTTCTCTGGAAACCAAGTTGTACTGACTCTGTATTGAGATGAATCTGTGCTACCCTTAAAGTTGAGCCACATTCTGCATCATAACAAAATCCGCTTCCCTCATTGTTAATGCACCAGCCTATCTGATGTATCCTCCATTAGCAACGTCGTTAAGTGCCCTCATTGTCTCCTCAATAGGGGTCCAAGGGTCGAACCTGTGAATCTGATAAACGTCCATATAAGTGCCCAGTCTCTCAACAGAATTTCTTGTGGCATTAATGATATGCTTTCTGCTCAATCCGCGGTAATTAATGATTTCAATCTCTTCAGATGGGGTCAACCCATCTCTTCGCCTTGAAATGATGCTGGCGTTATCCTCATCAACTGGGTTGAACACTTTGGACAAGATGACAATCTTATCTCTCTTGATGCTAAATTTCTTGATCCATTTCCCAAGAAGTCTCTCACTTGCACCATTTGAATACACATCTGCAGTGTGATATGTTATAATCCAAAGCTCATACGATCTATTCAAAATGGCGAACACTTGATCCTTGTCATCGATAATCCAACCCTCATGGGCTTTATTACCGAAGGTATACATTCAATGATGGCATTCGAAATCTTAAGCCCTTATTGCCCCTGGTCTGTCCGAAGAACAGTCGAAATACCTGTTGTGATTAACTGATGGCTTTTCACTAACATATAAATAGACAAAAAGGTCGGCAAAATCCATGAATTAAAGGGTTTGTCTTCTGTATAGAAGGAATCCGGAATTGCCTAAAAGCGCGAGGATCATATACACCTGCATCAATATGAAGAGGGCCCAAAAATGATTCTATTCATTTCCGTATAAAGAAGTCTTTGTTCAAAGCTTTGTACGTGCAGCACCATGGTTATACCACCATTGAACTCCGATCGTACCTCTCTGCATATCTAACCCTTCGCTAATCTGTTTCCATAGCTCCTTCTCCAAAAAGATATCTCCGGAGCTCAGCTCCCAAACATTATTCAACCAATTTTCTAACACACTCACAGGAACAAAAGGCAAAGTACTAATCAAGGCACAAGTCAAAGCCTGTCTTGTGGTCTTTGGTCCATCGGCGCCTTCTTCATGTAACATATCTGCACAATTGGTATTGATGATGGCGATGTACAATGTATGCAATACCTCTCTGATATTATCTTTGTTCAAATAGTAAGCCTCAGAGGGTGGAGATACCGCCCTGGCAATGCTTTCCACGGCAATAATCAATTGACGCGAAGAAAGACATACCGGAAATTGTGAGAGGACAGTTCGTAGATATGATGGAGCAACGGTAGCAACAATCGGAGCATTACGTGGAGTAAACGTTGCAAGAGTCACACTATGAGCTGCTTCAATCAACGCTCTATGTGCTTTGACTTGGTCTGGTGGAGAATTTGGATGAAGTAGAGGCATATTGATGAAGTAATTGATAAATGGAGCAATCACCGAGTCATGATATGCATGTGAACATGTCTTTGTGTAATTTTCAAAGTAATTAGAGGTAAACAAAGCCTTTGAAGTCTCATACTTCGAGAATGGAACTTCTTTCAGATCACAATGTGAAATCATAAATTCCCCAAGTTCATCAGCTGCGTGATTGGAGTATTGGAAAAGACTTTCAATTGTGGTAAGGAACACAAAGTTATATGCCTGGAACCCGCCATTGCCAACTTGCTCAAGAATGAAATTGAGGAAGTATAGAATTTTTGCGACCTTACTTGAAAGAGATGTCAATTGCTCCGGTCGAAGGCCGTTGTACAGGGATAATGAGAACGATGCAAATCCTTGAAGCATGATAACGACACCGAAAAGAATGCCCTTCAGGAACTCCCAAGTCTGTTGATCGTGTAAATTGGACATGACTTTACCGTGAAGCGAAAATGAAAAATCTAGCATCGTGGATAAAGAGCCCTGTATGATTGGATACTTGACACCATTGTTAAAGCAGTTCTCTACGACAAACGACAAACGACTGAGATGTTTAACCACCGGTCTGTTCATCATCGCAGTCATATCACTGATTTGAGATAATCCATAAGGAGAAACAAATATCATATCAATGAGGTGAAGAAGGATAGCTTCATGTGGGAGTCTTCTCCTTTGTACATCAGAGAAGCTGATGAGAGAGCATGCAAGAGAAATGGCCACCAGCGAGTTCACTTCATACAGATTCAGCGCGGTATTTTTGAACGATCTGCAAATCAGTTCATGATTCAGCTGTATGCACCTCTCATAGCAAAGTTGAAAGTATCCTTTTGTCTCAGGGACGGCATGCTCATCGTATAAAGGCTTCGAGAGGAGGAACCCCGTAAGTACCAATGTCTTTTTCCAATCTTCTGCTGGGTGGTCGTAGACCGCGGTCAAGAACGCATGGAAAAACTTTGTCAAGTGTAACGAAGGCTGGGAAATTCTGATCTTGTGTTCAACGAGGGTCTTGATAGCCTCCAGAACAAAGTACGATCCGTCGAGGTCGTGTGCCTGGAAGATCTGGCCGTTGCTAAGCATGGCCCTTGTGAGCAGTACAACATCATTCTCCTTCTTCAAGCGTGGAAAGTAGTGAACAGCATAACTGAGGAGCTCCTGTGCGGATTGACTAGCTGCAGGTGACGAAAGTACCGTTAAAAGGAGTTGCATTTCCTGCTCGTCTTTCTGCTCCTGCGAGAGCCGTTGTGGTTGCAGCACCGACTGTGCAGTGTACGGATAGTGCTGCTTCATCAGCTGCTGCTGAATGGAACGTCCCTGTGCCCCAAGCCTGTACATTTCTAGCTCTTTATTCTGCTCTGCTTTTCCAGGTGTCTGGCCGCCGTGGCTAACTCTGATTCAATTGCTGTGGAAGAGCTTTTATACTTTCTCCACTTCTCCCGCGTTTTTCCGGGGTCTGTGGCCCTATTTAGCTCTGTCGCGAACCGCGGTTGTTCCCCTGGGCTGACCTCCAGATTAATACGGCGCCACCTCTGTTACCTCAGCACCATCAAGCGAAGTAGTTTCAAAAGTCGGCGATGTCGTCTTCCCTTCCGGCTGGGCTCACAAACTTCCCTGTTTCCAAATTCCTGATTTTGACGACCGTCGTGTTGCCTCTTGTGGCAGCGCTGACGTCGACCAAGTACGTCTACTACTACTCATATACGCCTTTCCTCAGCAAGTACAAGCAGTTTTGGCGTCTTCTCACATTCCAGGCGGCGTTTGTCAATGAGAGTGAGGTGTTCCTGGCTATTATCATGCTCTACCAATTCCGGAGCTTGGAGAGGCTCTATTCCTCGCACAAATATTTCTCTATGTTATCTGTGATGTACATGTACACGCTTCTAACGGTGTGCTTCATTACTGCAGTCAAGTTCTACACAGGCCTTGAATGGCTCAATTCTGTGTGTGTGGGGCCGACAAGTATCCTTTTTGGCCTGTTGGCACAGTACAGGGACTACATTCCTGTCATGTATAAGTTCGAGATTTATGGCACGTCACAGCATAAGATTGTGTTAACGGATCAATTCTTCGTCTTCCTCATTGGGTTCCAGCTTGCGATTACACAGGGGCTAAAGAGTGTATCGATGGCTCTTCTTGGCTGGATCATCGGCGATTTGATTTCAAGGACCATCCTTCCAGGAAAAAGCTGGAGAATCCCTTTCTGGAAGCAGTTGACACAAACAGCAAGTGCAAGGCGTGAAATGACCCCCATTCCCGCTGAAATAAGACAACAGCAAGAAGCTGATGAAGCTTCCACTGAGACACGACCATTGGCGAGTCAGTTCCTTGACACTTTCAGAAGGTGATTCCTCCCCTTCCAATCACGTTTTGCTATGAATATACGACCCACTTTGCATGTCGCTCATCTGTAGGACAGGCGCTGTTTATCCATTAAAGTCTATTATTGCACAGGGAAGCCTTTCTATACACTCCAACCGCAAAGAAAAAGTTTTTACGTTTTATATGCGGGAACGTTCCACAGTCGAGGAACGGATGGGCCCTGATTGGTTGTCTACAGTTTGCTAGGGATGCAGCTTCCATATCGTCAATGCATTAAATCTTCAAGTTCTTAGCACCCTCTTCAGCCAGTCTGAGATTCTTACGTCTCTCAACATCCCAATTGTATAATCTTGCAGTATTAACTTCCATTGTTGTAATGTTTTCTCTTAGGAACTCTGCATCCTCTTCGCTGATCTCCAAGTTTTTCTTAGCAGTATCAAGTTTCTCCTTTAAAAGATCAATAGCCTCATCAATTGGATATTCAAGCATCACATCGGCTCCCAGCCATAGAAACACAGTCTCTGTAGGCTCAATCTCAGCCGTCGTATATACTGTCTCATTTAGCTCATAATTCGTCTCCATGCTCTCCTTAGCTTCTTTTTTCTCCTTGAGCAATTCCACCATCTTCAAGGAATCATCAATCTCGGGTATTTTCTTTTTAAATCCCTTGGCGGCACTTATCTTACTCTGCTCCATGTATTTATATTGTTGTAGTCTTTCCTGGAAGACGGCCATGATCCTTTCAAAGTCCTCCGGGTTCTTGAGGTAATCTTCTACCTTCTCCACGAAAGGAGCTTGAGGAATACCTCTTGGATTCTTCACTGTACTGACCTTTCAGTTAGTATATAAGTTCATTCTAGGATAATATTCGGAATCAAGCACTCACGAATTGAGAATTGCATCCATTGTTTATAGTTCTGGTCAATTCAATATGCAGATATGTACCTAATTTATGTGGAGAAACCTCGCCACTTAAGCTCGATTGTTTTGGTGATCTTCGGGAGGCTTCTCGACCTCTGCACTGGCCCGCCCTAAATTAATCACGTGTTATTTCCTCAGACTTGCGTAGCCCTAATTTTCTTTATCGTTTTTGCGAAATAAACATCCAAACATCACCAGTCCTCTTTCATTCGCGAATATGCGCCTTCGGCAGGTCGGCTCCTCTGTATATGAAAAATTTCAGCATGTTCTTTCCTTGAACAGCTATCATATTGTTACAATACCAGCAAAACAGTCGCAATGGGTAGAGACCACTTCACTAAGCAGCACGCCAAGTCTGGCCACAGAGAGGCTCCAAAGTCTGACAACGTTTACTTGAAGTTGTTGGTCAAGTTGTTCTCTTTCTTGGCTCGTAAGTATTCACCAGTTTTGTCTATTGTCTAGCTTGTTTGGTTTCAGAGCCAATCCCCCAGTTGTTCGATGAACGCTGAGAAGTGTGATATTTTCCCGGTTTATTGGGTTCTATGTTTCATTTGAGTTGATGCTTATCGGTTTGTGGCTCTTGGAAGGCTATGATTGAAGGAGCTGTGACGCTTGATTGCCGGCACCTTTCCTTGCTCTCAGTGAAGATACTGAACAATAGCTTGGGTCGGCTTGTCCATTCCCGACATCCTTGTCTCTCCATTTACAGACCCTCGCACCTCATTGAATATTGGACACCCAGTTGTCTCTTCTCTTCGGAGATGTGGCAATAAGAACCACACACTTGATTTCTGCGAGTGCAATCAAATTTGTGCGACATTAGAGCAGAAACGAAGTCTGTGTACTAACAAATCCTATCAGGTCGTACTGATGCTCCATTCAACAAGGTTGTCCTTAAATCTTTGTTCTTGTCCAAGATCAACAGACCACCTGTTTCTGTTTCCAGAATCTCCCGTGCTCTTTCCCAGAAGGGTGCTTCCGAGAAGACCGTCGTTGTTGTCGGTACCGTCACCGACGACTCCAGAATCTTCGAGTTCCCAAAGGCTACCGTTGCCGCTCTCAGATTCACTGCTGGTGCCCGTGCTAAGATTGTCAAGGCTGGTGGTGAGGCTATCACCCTCGACCAGCTTGCTGTTAGAGCTCCAAAGGGTCAGAACACCTTGATCGTTAGAGGTCCAAGAAACTCTCGTGAGGCTGTCAGACACTTCGGTTTCGGTCCACACAAGAACAAAGCCCCAAGAATCCTTTCTAAGGGCAGAAAGTTCGAGAGAGCTAGAGGTAAGCGTAGATCTAGAGGTTTCAAGGTCTAAGTTAGATCTTGATACTCTTGATCCTTGGGTTATGATTGATGCTCTTATATATCCTGTTTGTAATTTTAATCGTTTTATTGGGTTTATTTTATATGTCAATCATTGCTTATTTGAAAAGCCCGTAGACCATATCTTAATCCCAAAGATAAGACAGCCGCTGCTTTTCTTCGGCATATTTGACCAGGTGTTGTAATATTGTCTCTTTACTCCAAAAATCATCTGATAGTTTAGCATAAGAGTTGATCAATAGAACACTAACTGATGTTTTTTTTATCGTGAATTTGTCCAATTTGCGGTAATGGGGGGAAAAGGACGAATCTGCATAATATGACATGATACTATATGGATCTCTTTGTTGCCTTAAAAACAGTTGTGCGTCATCCAAGATGTTCCATGCCATCATTGGGTAAAATCTCTGAATAGAGATAAAATCCAATCCTTCTGTTTCAATGAGGTGGAGAAGAGAAAGGAGACATGAAGTTGGTGTCTCAGTCAGAATCTCTGTTTGAATACCATACATCATCTTTATATCCGTTACGTCATAAGATTTAGACACGCACGTCAAGAATGCAACGATGGAAGACAGTTCATTCGGTGTCCATTTCTCTGCAAGAGTGGGTTCAATTAGTGATATTGTCAACGGCGTCCTTGTTGCGTTGATGTCAATATTTGTCATTATAAATCGGTAGAAAGTTGACATCGAGCTTGCTCTCAAATACACTGTGTCAATAGCCAATTCTTCCAGAGATAGACTGTTGATTATGCTGAAAAATTCTGATGGAGGCGATTGGGTACACAGCTTATTTGCCGGTGATTTTGAAGGGCCCTTTCTGAGTGAGAGTTTCTTTAGGTTTAGTAAATTGGATATAAAAGTATTGAGTGAATGCATTGTTAAGGATGAAGAAAGACCCTTATTCACAACATTTAGCTCCAGGATGTTATGTCCCTGGAAGGGAAGTAGCGACTCGTAAACTAAATCTGAATCAACCAGAATGTCAAGTCTCCGTAGTTTGTTGATGGACCTAACTTGAAACACTTTGGAAGTAATCATCAGTGCAATGAACTCCAAATTCTCAAAGTAAATGGTATCATGTGGTTGTATCTTTGTATTCCCTAAGATTGTAAGTGCCTTCGTGTTCTTAAACTCTCGGTATTTGGCGAGATCAACACCTGCATGGACTTCGAGCTCTTCGACAAAGCCATAATTGCCCTTCAAGAGAGACAGGGTAAGGTCTGTGTAGCCATTGATCACGTTCAATCCATCCGCTGACGCATCCAGCTTCTGAGTCTCGTAAGCCCGCACCGCTGATGTGTATCTTGCCATTATGGGCACAACGGTATCTCTCCATCCCCGTGAAACCTGTGTCAACTTGCGCAGGGTCTGCGACTTGTGGATGAAAGTGTACTCTGGTCGCACGTAGTTTATGTATTCAGGATCCGCACACTGAATAATATGAGTAACGATCTCTCCGGGAAGCCTCTCAAGCATCTCTGCCGAATGTCAATGGGTGTCCGCTGCTTGTTTCCTTATGGTCTGGGGAAAGAGGATCGGCGCGAGAAGTGGTGTTTATAGTGATGTCACTTGGCTATAACTGATTGTTGCCCTATTTGGTCACGTGCCTTTCGGGTACCCTTCCCCGACCCTAAACCTTTGGTGGAAACACCTGGACACCAACATAATAAAGGCTTGTTGGTTCGCGAATCCGCTTGGCTGTGAGTGCGGCGGCACAGAAACTTTTCACTTTTGCCAAAGGCGCGAAAAACGGTCTGGTTCGGAGCACAGCGGCCTTCGCTCACCAAACAAATTTTCAATTTTCGACTCGCAACACCAAAGGCGACGTGGACTTGAGGAAACACAACATAGCATTATTCAAGATGGCCGGTGTTACTGTTAAGTATGTGCCATGAGACTTTAATTAATGAGACAGGATGAGAGAAAGGAACTACGAATTGGGAGGTTTTATGGCGTCATCACGAACACTTAGAGAGGACGGTTTAATGCATTCAATTGACACGCAAAGACCCGGAGACTAAAGGGAGGACAGCACACTAAAGCATCACAAGCATATCACCAACTCATAACATCCACCTGTTTCAGCACTGTTGAGAAGGAGCTTAGGTAACAGGATAGAGGGAACTGGGCTCATAAACTAAATTTCTAGCTGGCCTTTCATCAGCAACTTGAATACAATCGCCAATAACGACTGAGGGCTTGGTGATCTTATCAGAATACCGCTCACGCAGCGTGAATCGCACTGTAACTATTTTCTCCGCAGAGCTTTATTCAAAAAGTTTCAAGGCCAGCGACCTCGCCACATCAGGCCCAGCAGCAGGCCAGTCACGTCCTCATCCTCCACATCCTCTCAATTACATTACGTTCCTTACTCTCTCTTTCTCTCTCTTTTCTGCAGATGATTAAAACAACAGTCATACTAACGAACCACACAGGGACGTTCCAGCTCAGGAATTCATCAACGCTTACGCTCAGTTCTTGCAGCGTCAGGGTAAGTTGGAGATCCCAGGTTACGTTGACTTGGTCAAGACTTCCGCTGGTAACGAGTTGCCACCACAAGAGTCTGAGACTTGGTTCTACAAGCGTGCTGCCTCTGCCGCTCGTCACATCTACTTGAGAAAGTCTGTCGGTGTTGGTGCTTTGAACAAGCTCTACGGTGGTGCCATCAACAGAGGTGGTAGACCATCTAAGCACGCTGATGCTTCCGGTTCCGTCAACAGAAGAGTCCTCCAGGCTCTTGAGAAGTTGGGAGTTGTTGAAATCTCTCCAAAGGGTGGTAGAAGAATCTCTGAGAACGGTCAGAGAGATTTGGACCGTATTGCCGGTCAGGTCTTGGAGAACGAGGATGACGAGTAAACTTTCTTTTTCCTTCATAATGTATTAAAAAGCAAATAAAAGGGGTGTTACGTTAATTGTTTTCATTTCATGTTGTAGTCTTACCAGCATCCAATTGGGCATTATTATTTCTCTTCTTATCGCCGCATGAGAACTAGGGGGCTCGAGAAATCCGGGATGTTTATCCGTTTCGTCCCCACAACGACCTTTAACAATACCCAAGTCTCGCAGGCCTTAAATGATCCGCAGAATACCTACAAAGAACATAGTTCGTATTTTCTCGAGGGCGAAGCATCACGGGAGAAGCTCCAAAAAGCCCGAACTTGTGTCTTTTTATACGCTTTCTGCACTCTCTGTAGGAACGGCTGTGGGGTACTACTATGGACATTATGAAGAGACTCCACCTGCTTACGCATTCCCAGAGACCTCGACAACCGTGTTGGCAGATCTTCCATCACCTGAATATGCAGACTACATCACAACTATGAGAGCTTTCGCTGAAATTAAAGCATTGTTGAAAGAAGATCAGCACTCTCAAGACAAGGCCGATCTTGAGGCACACTCTTCAAATGACTACTCAACACATTCTCCATCCTCCAAACAGAAACCACGTCTTGTGGTGTTTCCCGACTCTACGGAAGAAGTTTCTGCAATCCTGAGAGTGGCCCATCGATATGCAGTTCCAGTTGTCCCTATTTCCGGTGGAACTTCTATAGAGGGAAACTTCATCTCCACCAGAAGCGGTATCGTAATATCTCTTTCCCGTATGGACCGCATCATTGAGTTCAACAAGCAGGACTTGGATGTTCGTGTACAACCAGCTGTTGGATGGCAAGATCTCAACTCTTATTTGGAACCTGAGGGGTGTATGATTGGCCCAGATCCAGGCCCTGGTGCTGACATTGGTGGTATGGTGGGTACCTCTTGTTCTGGTACTAACGCCGCAAGATACGGAACTATGAAAGATAACGTTGTAAACTTAACCGTTGTTCTTGCTGATGGAACTATTGTGAAGACTAAAAACCGCCCGAGAAAGTCCAGTGCAGGTTACAACCTGACAAATCTGGTGATTGGATCTGAAGGTACTTTGGGCATTGTGACCGAGATCACTGTGAAGCTTCACCTGAAACCAAAGTTCGAAAGGGTTTCTGTGATAAGTTTTCCTCGCATAATTGATGCTACTAACACTGTTACTTCTCTAGTTCAGAATGGAATCCAGGTCAATGCCGTAGAATTGCTTGATGACAATATGATCCACGTGATCAATGACACTGGACAGTGTAAGCGGAAATGGGCTGAGACTCCGACTTTGTTCATCAAGATCGGAGGAAGTGATGAAACTATATTGCACCACCTTATCTCCAATGTTGAAGGCATTGCAGCCGTGAACAATTCATTGTCATTCCAATACGCAACAAGCGATTTGGAATCAGAAGAGCTATGGGAGGCAAGAAAAATTGGGTTCTGGTCTTCGATCCAATATGCCAAGGAGCATGTCTCTCCAGATGTGAAGGTGTGGACTACTGATGTTGCTGTTCCTATTTCAAAACTTTCAGATATGATGGAGGAAACTATGGAGGAGATCAGAAAGTCTAAAGTGTTCTTCACCATCTTGGGTCATGTTGGAGACGGCAACTTCCATGCCATTCTGATCTATACACCAGTCCAATACAACACCGTCAAGGAGCTTAGTGAAAATATGGTCAGAAGAGCACTGGCTAACGATGGTACATGTACTGGTGAGCATGGAATTGGTGTTGGAAAGAGAAAGTATTTGGAAGAAGAACTTGGTAAAAATGCTGTGGATCTCATGAGAAAAATCAAACTCGCTCTGGATCCCAAAAAGATTCTAAATCCTGACAAAATCTTTAAGATTGATCCAAATGATAAATATGACTTCTAATTAGAAGAAATTTTTTGAGTTTTCTTATATAGGGATACGGTTCATGCAAGATTGGGTCTCTGCGCGTTAGATTCTGTGACACAAAATCGAGCTTCTGAGATAATTGACTCTAACGAAGAAAAATGGCATTTATCAAGGCTGGCCTCTTAATTTTATATCATTTAACAATCGAACAGTTTTCAATACCAAAATTGCTATCCATTTATCCTCAAATGTCACAAGTTTCAAGTTCAGCTGCTCTATTTGCCTCTAGCGGGAGTAAAAACCCTCACTCAACCAAGCCCAAGTCAATCTCGAAGTTGATCACGAGTACAGAAAGTTATAACAGGCCTTTCGCTCCCGGGAACACTGATCGTCAATGTAACTCCTCGGTCTCAGTGAAGTAAGTTTGTTTCAAATTCCTTGAAGGATTCCCTCACTAACGCAATGCACAGCCTTCCTTCCTCGATCGCAAGATGCACTTATGATAAGCTTAATTTATCTCCTATTGAATTTCAATTTGGTAATAACACTTTTCGAAAGAAATCACATTCGGAACCTGCAGAATACTCTACTACAATACCTGGGCTTAAAGACCGCCGCTTCTCTCATACGGTGGTGACTCCTGTGTATGGTTATAATGTCAACTTAGAGCAAGATTCTGACATTTCTCGATATGGTCATCATTGCTCGCCAACGATCAAAGATAATTATGATGAGCCTAATTTTGAAGCTGAGAACAATGTGTCTGAGGAGATTTTTGATTCTGAGGAAGAGAAAGAGGGATCTTATGTTGCGGGAGATTCAACGAGTGCTGTGGATGAGAAAGAATCGTCGGAGGAGAGGATTCATTTTAAAAGGCCTAGATCACCGGTCAACAGTGGTTTGGTCAGTGGATTTTTGGCATCATCTGAGAGGGCAAACAGATTTGACCGGCCTCCAGTGGGTCCTCTGCCTCTCTTATCGCCATCAGAGGCTCCTCTTGACCTTGGTGTGCCTGAAGTTGGATATTCATCCACTACTTCTACTGTTCGTATTGATTCCCAGGCACTGTTTGAATTTGAAAACTTTACTTTCAAAGGTGAACTCGGGAATAATATTCCTGAATATGAGCTGGATCAAGCAGCTCTAGAGTCTGTGATTGTTCTCGGTGGTAATTTATCTTCCTGCCCTGTGCATCTCACTCCCTTCATTTCCAATTCGAGAGGAGCCAACAAGGAAAGGCCTAGAGACCGCTATGATAGAAAATACAATTTGGAGAAACCTTCGCAAGACTTCAAATCTTCGAGGAGCAGGTTTTCAAACATTCCTTACAGATTTCCAAAGACAAAGCACAAACGATTGAAGCATTTCGAGTCTATGGCACACAGAGAACTTGACGGCTTTTGTTTGAAAAGGCAAAGTAATATCAGCCTTCATTCTTTGCAGGTCTTGCGTGAAGATATGGACTACACCATGAAAAAGATTGTCCATGACATGGAGGGCTTGAGTCTTCGACTGGAAAAGATCTTTATAGAGCTGAAGTCTTCAAGTCGAGATAAAACTGATTACGGCTCAGATTCATACGAACGCAACTTTCTGCATAATATTGACCAGAAACAGTATCGTTATTGAATGAATAACTCCCTTTTGAGTTTAAGATAAGTACAGAAAATGGTATAGAGCATAAACAAAAGTACTATTCACCTGTCAGATCAAGTTGCTATAAACAGCACTTTCGACTTTCACCCAGGTATCAAGAACGTTTGGGTCAGCAAAAGGCAATATCTGACCTGCAACCATACCGGCAATACCTCTCTCCTTGTCACACCAGTAGTACAGGTTTGACAAACCACACCAATGTGCTGTTCCAGCAGCACGACCCGTTGCACCAGGTTCCAAAGTCAAGAACCAAGAGAGTCCCCAGCCTTGAGGAGCATCACCCTGAGGGTAGATGTCAGAAATCTCATTAGTTAAAGATGGAATTGCGTCTGGTATTCCCTTTCTTCCCAGATTTGGGAACTGTGGTACTTGGTTCACAAACATCTGTTTGACAGTCTTCGGTGAAAGAATCTTCGCACCTGTCGTCGGAGAAGTACCGTTATTAAGGATTGCAGCAAGGATCTTGACATACTCTGAAGGTCTTGAGAAGAGACCTGCGCCACCTGAATGGAAGAACGTCTCATAATCCCCTTGGATGACCTTGAGCATAGCATGTTCACGAGAAGAAAGAGTACCATTCTTAGCTCTTGCGCTCATTTGAACAAGCTTTTCTCTGAGTTTTTCATCGGGAGTAAAAGAAGAATCTTTGATGCCTAATGGTAGAAGGATATTTTCATGGACGTATTGTCCCAACTTTATTCCTGTAACTTTCTCCAGCGCTGCACCAGCCCAATCGATACCAACGCCGTACTCCCAGTCTGTTCCTGGTTCGAAAAGCAAAGGGTATTGAACGTCACGTTCGGTGGATAGGGAGAAGTCATCAATTTGAAAGAACTCTGACCATTTTTTAAGAGTATGGTTGAAGAAGGAGTAGCCCAGTCCTGAAGTATGAGAGAGGAGCATTCTCAGAGTGATTCTGTTCTTCTTTGGTTTCAAAGTGAGAGTTCCGTCTTCATTCAACGACACTATTGGGAGATTCTTGAGCTGTGGAAGTAAGCTCTCAAGCTGATCGGCATCATCCAAGTCTAACAGACCCTCTTCAACAAGCTGAAGAATAGCAATGGTGGCAACAATCTTTGTGCACGAAGCTATCCAAAAGATGCTGTCTTCGGTGATTGGCTCAGTAGAGTCTGCACCTTTCACACCAGCAACATATGTGAAGATATCCTCACCTTTATTGTTTGTTACAGAAACAAATAGTCCTGGAATATCCTTCTTTGGGTCGCTTGTAGCCCTGTTAATGATGTTCTTAAGGGCCTCGATGCCCTCGTCGGAGATGGCGGCCATAACGGACTTTGCTAAAATAATGATGAGGCTCAGTCCGTCAATTGTGTTCCGAAGAGGTTATAGAGGAATTAGGACCTTTTATAGTTTTATGAGCTACTTGTGGAGAGTCACTTTCCTCCGGAAGTGAACCCCACAGAGGTCACAAAATGCTGAGAAGCTTATGCCCCGCACTGGAGCCAGATTCCCGATTTGCGCTTGTCAGCCGCGCGTGACTTGGAAGAGCCTATTCGAATATTCGAAGCCTTGTTCGGTGATTCATTGTCATACTCAGGGTTGTCATTTAACAAAGATCTGTACTTGAGTTGAGATTATTGACACTATCCCGCTGAAGCATGCCTTCTCTATTCCGTATGCGTAACTCAGACTTAACATCCGCAAATTGTAAGGCCTGCATAGCACAGAGGCCAGAAAAGCGCTGTGGCTCTTTCACACCAATAAGACAGGCTAGGGAGCCCATATTAACGCGCTGTTCCCACCATACAACGGGTGAAATGTGGCACCATAGTCAAGAGCCATGAGTGATCCCGACCTTGTGGAACACCTCCTTGTTGGAAGAAGTGTGAAATGGGTTTATGGATAAAGTTAGGAATTCCATGCTTTCCCTGATTTGTGAATTGTTGGGTCTGATTACTAAATACAGTTTTAACAGAGGCTAAATAAACAACTTGGGCCACTGCGTTTTTTCACATTGGTGAGATGGAGGATCTCGTTCTATTTATCAGCATGGCGGGTGCCTTTTGCATATTCATCTCGTTTGATGAAGAAACTTGCGCATCCTGAGTAAAAAAAAAGCCGCTTGTTATTTATGGATCTCGTGAAGATTTTTTTACTTCAATATAACAATATGATGGATTTCTGTGTCTCATCATCATGACTTCGTGACTACTAGATCTTTGGAGGAAAGGAAGAGTCATGGACGTCCATGAGGTTAAAGATGTCCTCCTAGATGTACACCTCCAATTACGAACCTGTAGCTCCCTCCAACGCTACGCCTGCCCAATCTATTGCAACATCGTAGTCCTAACCTGTTCCACGCGCTCAAGAACTAGTCGGTACCCATATGAAGTTCTTATGCGGGCTCGAATTCATTGATGCTGAACATGTCGAACCTCTTGGGCAAAGTATCGATCAAGGGAGAATATCCCACCCAATCCTGAGGCGTGACTTAGTAGCATTCTTATTGTTACGTTGTTCTCCTTTTTAGTGTCAAAGCCAATGTCACTATGCTAGACACTGTTGTATAATGTAGATGGGGTGAAAGGTATACACACCGGGGCCTCTAGAGACTGTGACTAGATCAGCCACTTATGCAAGCTAAAACACGGTAGGTGTCTGATACCTGAGAGGAACTGAAGACCCAGCTATCAGGAGCATGTCCACGCTCTGCCATGGCTTGACATATAACACTTCAAAAAATACTGAGATGTATGCTCTGTACTTTGGCAGCTGTCACAGAACCCGAAGACTTTGCGTGCACAATAGCGATGATTTCTCTATTTTGTGTCACCGGGCATTACCGAAGCAGGCCCAACAAACAGAAAAAAAAAAAAAAAAACAATGAGTGATGCTGACGGACTCCGTGGTTCTAATAGGGTTAGATCGCAGGCTTTATAGCAATCAATAACTCAGCCGAGAAAGGCTAGGACCGAAGGAACGGGACCGAAGGAGCAGACTGAGTGATTTAACAAACCTAGTGACTGATTGCAGGAAAAGGAGGAGTTCCCGCCGTCGGGCTTTTTCCTTTAGACCTTTACTTGTCCATGGAACTCGTATATATATATATGATGATTATTTATAAGGGTGAGGCATCAGATATCATTCATATGTGAGGGTCGAAGTAATTACCTTCACGAATAGCTTCCTCAGCCATAGATTTGGTGCACTCCTGGAGGATGCGAGCCTGCTTAGCAATCTGGCCCAATTTGTCAATAACATGTTGGTTACCATTCACAAATCCATATATGGAATACTGGAGGCCAACTTTATCACAAAATCCAATAACCAGTGGTTGGACTTTACGGAAGTTGTGTCTTGGTAGTCTTGGAAACAAATGATGAATGGCTTGGAATTGAAGCCCTCCGTGGAAGTAGTCAAACCATTCTGGGCAGTCAACATCCATAGTAGTACGAATCTGCCTAGACGGGAAAGATTCATGAACTCCGAGGTCTTGTGTAGACATTGCAAAATGGGAAAGTGTAATTTGGACGTGAACAATCATTGTGGTAATATGAGAAACCATGACATACATGAGTCTCAGCCCGTTGGTTGGGATAGTTCTGTAAACAATGAGATAAAAGAACCAATAGTTGAACACTGCCAAACCCACAAGCTCAAAGTATCTAAACCAAGCAGCTTTGCCATGGCGCGGTCCCTGACCAAGAAGAATGTGAGTCCACGAAAGTCTGTATAAGTTAAATCTTCCAAATGCGAGGATTGGGTAATAGAGGTAGTTCTGGATCGGGATCATCATCTCGGCAACTTTGTCAAACCAAAGATATTTTTCGTAATAAGTTGAATAAACGTTACCAAATAGACGCGTGCTCACTGCAAAGAATGGCAAATGTTGGATATCTGGGTCATGAACAGGGTCATTTGTGATAAGATGATGAACGTTATGGTTACGTTTCCACCAACCGAGAGAAAGCCCACCAATGAATGATGCGACGACCATTCCAATGATATTATCAGCTTGGTAATGGTGTGTAATCGAAATATGGCCAGCATCATGCGCAATAAACACTAACTGTTGCCATGCAAATCCAATAGAAACAGCTGAGAGGAAGTACCATCTGAAATAAAGAAGAATAAATGATCCAAGGAAAAGTGATCCGATACGTAAGGCTTCACGTCCATAGGCCCAATAGTCACATTGGTAGTACCCACCGTCAATTACCTGTTGATGCAACAGATTGTACTCCCGTGAAAGCATCTCTTGTGTGTCTGGATCAAGTGCAGGAAGTGATTTGAGGTCTATTTCAAGTTGTTCCTTATCGAAATTGGTGATGACATCTTCTGGGTCAGCGACAACTTTGCGTTCGTATGCCTCTTTCGCAGTAAGGCATGGGATCGTGTTTCCCGGTATCACTGGTTTCACCGTCTTCTCTGTGGCACCAGCCATTTCGCATGGCTTTGAAACTAAAGGCTCTGGGGACGACTGCTTTGTTTTTGTGTGATGTAATTCGGAGACTTCCTCGTCGGCGTCCGAAGGATCAGTGGAAGAAGCTAGGCAATCACCTCCTGAAGACGATGAAGACTCTGAATCGGATGATGATCTTCTCAGCTCCAATGGCGCTTCTTGCCGCTGTTGCTCGACAGTTCTGAAGATGCCGCCCTGAATTGGTGGGCGCATGTTCTCCCACCGATGATCAATGACGCCAATTTGCCAACGCTTGAACGTGGTCTGAGTCTCATCTGAGTGATATGCAATCATTTCATCGGTGGCATCACGTCCCACAAGATGATAGACAGCTTTGTCACCTCCAGGGTGAAGTCTGATCCAGTTATTGAGGCGAAGCACAGTTCCGTCAAATATCACGATGGCATCTCCTTGGGCAATGCGATGCTCAATTTCACCGCGGGAGAGGACACGTTTGTTAGACATATCTCGTAAATCTTGATCTCTCAGTGGTTCTCCTTGCGTAGATCTGTCAGCTAGTGTGGTGGATAGCCTTCGTGTTGTAGAGTATAAAAGTCGGAAACTTTTGGCACCATTTCGTTTCCAGATCTGCACGCGCGCTTTACTCACGTGTCGGTTCAGGAACAGGCATTAAACGACCTTGAAGCTCGGCGATTTGGTAACAAAATAATCGCCAATTATATTGATTAGCTAAGATCTTTGTTTTTCTGGACTGTTTCTCAGATATGTGTACCAAATAAGTTGGAAATGGCACTTCGGGCCCTATATACGAGGGTTTGAGCTGATCTTCGCTGAGAGCCATCTCGCGAAAATTACCCCTTTAGGTGCTCAAAATATAATAGAGGTTCTTTTATCAACATCACTAAGCAGCATTGAGCTTACAAACTGTCTGTCCCTGGCTTTTGGCCTTCACTCCACACTAGTCATTACTCACCGAGAGCTCCAGAGCCTCTGGCACTCCTCGTCCCGCCTGCCTCTACTTTCTCAACGCCCTTTGCGGAATTCAGAAGAAGCAGCAATTACAACAACAGCATAACAACTTCCCCCAACATCACTCTTCGAGCTATCTTGTCCCAGTCATTAGAGATCCTCTGGCAATGTCGGGTCTCAGAAAGATATTTGGCGGAAAGAGCCGCTCAGTATCACATTCACCCTCTCCTCCTCCACAATTCAATAACAACGACAACTCATACTTTTTGGACTCGCCACCATTGACTCCCTTACAACTTCATGGATACCTCCCAACAACAAAGAACAGATTGCTCACTCGTGAACTTGGTGAAGATATTCGTGGAATTCTACCGGCGCGACAGCAGATTCAGTCGAATTGGGAGCTATTGTACTCCATGGAGCAACATGGTGCTTCATTACATACGCTCTACAGATGCATCAAACCTGATAGGGAGAAGTATGACAAGAATGGCTATATTGTCGTGATTAAAGACATGAAGGGAGGTGTATTTGGATGTTATTCAAATGAATATTTACACCCTACAGATTCAAGGAGATTTTATGGCAATGGTGAATGTTTCCTTTGGAAGAGCAAATCTATTGAGACCCCAGAAGGAGGGCATCTACAATTCAAAGCATTCCCATATACTGGATTGAATGATTACATTATCTATTGTACATCCGAGTTCCTGAGTCTGGGAGGCGGGGACGGGCATTATGGACTATGGATAGACTCGGATCTTATGAAGGGCGTAAGTGATAGTTCTCTCACATTCGGTAATGAACCTCTAAGTGATAGCGGTACAAAGTTTGATATACTTGGAGTGGAGGTGTGGCGCTGTGGCTAAGGCATGATTTATTAATACTCTCTGTAATCATCTCTCATCATATGTAGATCTCGTCGTTATTCTTGTCATCAAACTCTGCGGGTGAGATGTTCCTTGACATCACCTTATCCTTGGCTTGACTATACTCGATCGGAAATTTCGATTGGAGGTGGTTTGCCAAATGTTGTGCCTTCTGCTTGCTGTATTTGAGGTCTTTAGATACGTGCTGTAATACTGCGAGTCCTCTTTTGAACGTTAGCTGGAGATCCATGAGCCGCTGTCGGGCCTCTTCTTGCAACGCCAGCAGCTCCATCTCTTTACTTTTGAGCTTACCGGACATCTGGGCTTGCAGAGCAATTGACCGGTTAAACTCCATCCGCGTTAGAGCATTGTTTAATGACGATGACAAGTACTCCACGGGATCAAATTGAGGAGCATCTTCTTGTGATTCGTAGGAGTCTGTGGAGTTGTCGTCCGGAATAGCATCCATGCCCTCTGCGCTGATTGCAAACGAGTGCGAGTCAATGGATGGCTGCCGCTTATGACGTGTCCCTAGTCGTGGATCTGGTGAGGAAGTACTCATACTGGGTTGCTTTTACAGTAAGCTGTACGCTGTTTAGAGAGAAGGAGGGTGAGGCAGCGTTAGATAAAATGGGAGGTTATACGCGCCTTCATCACCAACGTGGTCCTGGTTGGCGGAAAGAAAGCAAATTCACGAAAGGCAACATCAGCACCAGCGAGTGCTGTCAACAACGTCAAAGCAGCAAGCACCAACGCAAACGAATGGAAAATGAGCCATACGGACGTCAAAAGCAGGCTCCGCCCATTCGGCTTTTTCTTCGAGAAGTCGCTGACGGATCTGATTAAAGGCATCCGTGCCAACAAGGACCCCGAAGCTCAGCTCAAGTTCCTTCAGGACGCCATCACAGAATGCAGAAAAGAGGTCAAATCCGGTGACATGGACGTGAAGACCATGGCAGTCCTCAAGCTAGCCTACCTGGAGATGTATGGCTTTGATATGGGTTGGGCGAATTTCCACGTCCTGGAGGTGATGAGTTCATCCAAGTTCCAACAGAAGAGAGTCGGCTATCTCGCAGCTATGCAGAGCTTCCAAGACGATAATGACGTACTCATGCTTACTACGAACCTGCTCAAGAAGGATATAAACTCTGCTAGATCAGTTGAAGTGGGTGTCGCCCTTAGCGGAATCTCTAACGTGGTCACCGGTGCATTGGCTGCCGATATTGCAGACGACATCATTAAAATGCTCAACCACTCAAAGCCATACATTCGTAAGAAAGCGGTATTGGCCATGTACAAGATCTTCCTCAAGTATCCGGAAGCACTGAGAACACATCTGTCGAGAATCTTCGATAAACTGGAGGATCCAGATGATTCGGTTGTGACAGCCACAGTCACTGTTATCTGTGAGTTGTCTAAAAAAACTCCAAAGATGCTTGTGAGTCTTGCTCCACACTTTTATGACATGCTAAAGTCATCAAGTAATAATTGGATGCTGATCAGATTGCTAAAATTGTTTTCAAATTTAACGGCAGTTGAACCGAGATTAAAGGCTAAGTTATTAAATCCAGTCCTTGAACTCATGTCTAAGACCAGTGCTTCTTCATTGATCTTTGAGTGTGTTAACTGTCTTGTAACAGGTAACATGATTGATGAAGATGACTACGAGGTGGCTAACTTGTGTTTAGGGGAATTAGTTCAATTTTTCAAAGAGGATGATTCCAATCTGAGATATGTGGGTTTGCTGGCCTTCTTGAAAATTGGGAAGATCAATCCAAAGTTCATTTCCAAATACAGTGAATATATTCTTCAATTCCTTGAGGACGATGATTTCACAATCAGGGAAAAATCGCTGGAACTTGTTGATGGTATTGTTAATGAAGATAATTGTTTCAACATTGTCAAGAAACTCATGCTTCAATTGATTCCTGACGATGAGGTGGAGACCACTGGTGAGTTCATTTCAGTACAACCACAACAGAAGCCTGTTCTGTCGGACAGCTATAAAGTTAATATTGTGACAAAGATTCTTCGTATCTCGTCGGTCGATAATTATACAAACATTCCGTCTTTTGAGTGGTATTTGGCTGTCATCTCAGACTTGATCAACCTGTCCGTTGCTAGCGGAATTGAAACAGGAGATGCGCTCGGAGAACAGCTCCGAGATATTGCTGTCAGAGTTCCAAGTGTGAGAAAGGATGTTGTATCCTCCTCAATCAAAATTATAAATGATCAGGATATTTTTTCTAAGCTTCCAGCTGTTCTCAAACATGTCATCTGGCTCACGGGCGAGTATTCTGAATACATCAAGAATGGTGACGTGTTAATTCAGAGCATTCTTCTTAATGAGAGCAGATTACTTGAACTGGATCCAAGTATTCTCGCACTTTATATCCCTGCTATTGTGAAGATCTATAATAGCTATGTGAACAAGGATTCCGCTTATTGGGACGTTCAAAAGAGAGACACAGTTTTGGCCTTGTCTAACAAAATTGTTCGTTTCTTTGAGAAACTTTCTAACTCTAAGCATTTTGAAATTCAGGAACGTTCGGTGGAATTTTTGGAGTTTTTGAAACTTGTTGTGGAATCTATTGAAGAACATGATATGAATGCCACTGAGCCACCATTGTTCTTAACATCTGCTTTGCCTTCTTTGTTCGATGCGTGGGAAATCAATCCTATTTCCCAGGGGTCACAGAAGAAATTACCTCCTCCAACCTTTGATCTTGATTCTCCAATTTATGAAGACATCTTCGACGATATTTATAACTCGGAAGGTGAAGAGTCTGAGTCGGGAGAGTTTGAAGAACAACTTTATGAAGATCAAGGTACATCATTTGAGGAAGAATATCAGTCCCAGCGCCCTGATCAGGTTTCCAATAATGTTGAGAACAGAAAGAAGGAACGTATAGAAAGACTCAAGGATGACCCTTATTACTTATCTAGTGATTCCCATTCTCAGATTTTATCACCAAAGTTGGCAGGGGCCTCGTCAACACCTCGCTCTATGACTCCAACCATTGAAGTTGAAGATGCCCCAGTGAGACCAAAAAAGAAGAAGAACGTTGTCATTTTGTTCGAAGAAGTTGTTGGGTCCAAGGAAGTGTCAGACCAGGAGTCTCTGAGATCTAGCAAATCTCAGAATAAGTCCACACACAATGCTTCGAAGAAGCGTAACATTCTGGTAGGCACTTCAGACTTGGACAATTTCGACTTTGACTCCAAACCAGAGGATGAAGGCGCTGCTGAAGTTGCTAAGTTGAGAAAGCAACTGGAGGCATCCGCTGAATCAAAGGAACCGGAAGTCGAAGAGGTTATCGTAATCAGAAAGAAGAAGAAAGAAAAGAAACTCGATGAAAATGGTAATCCAATAGAGAAGAAGAAGAAAAAGAAAAAGGTGAAGAAAACTGAAGTGGGAGAGTGAGGTGTGGACGAAGACGGTAATGACTTACATTCTGTATATCATCACTGCATGCACAAGATTACTGGCATATACTACATCTGGATTCCGTAAATCAAAATCTTACAACATAAAATTCCAAACAAAGTTGTTGAAAGATAGTGAACGCAAATCAAATAGTCGTAGGCATAGGTATCACTCTAACAACATCTCACCTTTTTTAGTCTGGACATGAAGCAATGGAAAATCAGGCAACGGTACTCTGGCAAAAACAAAAAGCATGTACCATATGCAGGTATCAAGTTCAACGTTTCATCATTTTTTCTCATAAATATATCACATTTAATGACTTCTTAAAAGTCGCATCTCCTTCTGCTTTTTCTCTTTTCTTCTAAAAAAACTCTGTATCATTTTTTGCTTTGCGAAACATCATTCTCAGCAGAAAGGATCCCACCAAACTGGCCATCCAAAAGATCAATTGTGTCAGCACCCAAGTCATCAGTTACTTTAGCAGAGCTTTGGCTCTCCTTGTCGTTGTCAGAATCTGGCTTCACAAATGTACGATTGTTTGCATCAGCAGGACCTTGAAGTAAATCACTATCCTCAAAAGTACAGGAAATAAATCCACCCAATTCTGCACACCATCCGATCCATTCATCAACCCAACATCTAACAACCCACCATGCACCGAATCCACCTCCACCGGCAAGAGAAATCTCACGAAGAGCACTGGTGAGTAAAGCAGATGTGCACAACAAGAAAAGACGTGGCGGAACATTTGAAAAGAGTTCAGGTAATGAGGCAATGTACGTCCCCCATTCCACAATGAATGAATCGTAAACACTTGTTTCCTTTTTCAACAACTCTGGAATCTTGTTTTGAAGGATATCTATTGCACTCTTGTAGTTCTCACCGTCACAGGGTAGTTCTCTTGCAGCAAGTTGTTCAATGTTAACATGTTTTGTCCAATCATTGTACATCACGTTTCTATCCATATGATGGGCTAAAATCTTGTTTGCAGATTGAGCAGTCTCGACAACTCTGACAAATCTTGAAACTAATTGAGTGAACTTCTTAGCCAGTTTGATCTTTGCATAAGCCAATTTGATTGGTAATGAACCGAGTGATTCAGAGAGCTTGTCGGTAAATTTTGCCACCAGGTTCTTCAATTGCTCCAAAACAATATCAGGAATCTCTTGAAGCGCCAATTTGGCTAACATCTTGATCAAAGCCTTGAACATTGCTGCATCGCACGCAACGACCCAAGGTAGTACATCCGGAGACGAATAAAGTCTGAGAACTGGCGTTGTTAATGAACCATGAAATGAAGATATTAAACCAAAGAGTCTTTGTAGTTGAATGTATCTGACTGATTCAAACACCGATGTGCAGTGTGACTTGTATAATCCCATAAGTGTATCAGCAGCATCTTTGTCTGTTGTTTCTGGCAAATATGGTTTGATATCTGGTAACTCAATCTGCTGTTCTGTCGAAGAACCTTTATCATTGATCAACGTTGAAAGGTCCGGGACAAACTTCAACTCTTGTGTAACTTGCCCGTTCAAGAAACTTGTGATGCTCGTGACGTTCGTGGATGATGATGTTGGGTTCGACAAGAGCGGAGTAGAAACTTGGGAATGGAAAGAGGCCGGACTGTGTGAGCCATATGGAGTGCCTGGCATGAATGAAGAGTCAAAAGTTTGGTTATGCAATGGGGTGTTAGAACTCGAGCCGATGGAAGAAGCACCACCATCATCCACTATCAGTTTCAAACCACAATAGTGATATTTGGATTGGCCCCTGATACCCAAACGACGGGTTGTCAAATTTGGGAAGACAAGACGAACAAGTTTACCAAACGAGGCTGGCGATAGAGGTTTGAGTCCATATTCCGCGCAAATACCGACATAACGAGCATAGATTCTGTTTCTAGGAACGACGGAAGCGGGGCTTGCCTGACAAGCTCTCATAAGCCACGACATACCGAACACTTGTCTCTGTCTTTCCTTCGAGGCATCATTTCTCACCACTAATTGCCTTCCATTAGTTGGCGCTGATATAGCGGGAGGAGATGAGACACTTGATTCAATTGCTCTAACTTTTGCAGCAAATTCCTCCAATGGAACATCTAAAATCTTCATAGCCATATTTCTCAATTCCAAATCACCATCTTCTCCTGGGAATGCGTGATCGGGTCTTCTATATCTTTTCCGCTGAGGCTCTTGAGTTCCTGTAGGAGGCGCGTGTTTAGCACCCTGAATATTTGGGGTTGATCCTGGAATTGCTGGAGCATCCATTCCATGCCTTGATTGAGGATGGAAAGGATGTGGTGATCCCATAAGATGTTGCAGCGGTGGGGGAGCCCCTGGACCCATTTGCATCTGATGGTTCGTATGAGGTATGTGCATCGTATGTGGATGTGAACCCTGTTGTCCAGATGTAGGCGCCTGCTGCTGTTGAGGTGGTGGTGGTGGTTGCTCAGGCTGAGGCTGTTGAGGTGTCTGTGGCTGCTGTGGGTAATACATAGCTTGTTGGTATGGCATCTGTTGATGAATTCCCGATGCACCAGGATAATGGGCCACCATAACGGGTATCTGTGCCTGCTGAAGCTGTTGCTGTTGAGGCGGTGGTTGTTGTTGCTGCTGAGGAGGTGGAGGAGGGTGAGCGCCGTTCATTGCGTGAAGCTGTGGAACTGGTAGTTGCTGATCTGGGCGTCTGTCTTGTCGATGTGATGGTCCAACTTCTGTGCTATTGGGCATATCGCCGTGATGGTTTTGTAGTCTTTAGCAGGGTCTCTTGGTGTGTGTTGTTGGTTGGGGGATCTGGCGTGTGCTTTTAGCCGCGGAGGACTCGGACGGCGGCAGAACAAAGCGACGTGGGAGCTTTGTGTGATGGGGCAATGCCTATGATTCTCTCGTGCAGGGACAGCTCCTGTGTATGAGTAATTGGTAGTACTGGCGGTGAAATTGTATGCAAATGGCGTGCGCTCTGCGGCGGCAGTGGCGGTGGTGGCCGGAGGAACCTGTGAAAGGAAGGAGTATGGGCGGGAAGAAGCACGTAACCAAAAGAGAGGTCTGGTGTTGATGAGCGGCAGAGCGGGCAGGCCTGTTTGGAGCGGAGGTGAAGCGGCCGTCGAAAAATGGAATATCGTCCTTGGATGTAAGGAGGCGCCCGTCTGTGCTAGTTGCTGTCTAAGGGCGGCAATGACCGTTGCTTTCTTTACCTCTGATTCGAGCTGATTTCCAACTTGTCAAGCTCAAGATTTTTTTTCCTTCGCTCTTGTTGTTTTCGCTTTTCGCTCCCCTGGAAAACACGCCCGGGTCTCGGTTGCCCTGCCATTTCGCGCCAAAACGGCGGGAACTGGCGCTGTGTCGTACCGGTTGATCGGACAGGGGGCCAACTAGCGGGAGGGCTTCATCGCCGGTTTGGGGGCTCTGGAACGAGCCAGCACAGACCCAGAACTGGGTCGGGCCGACAGCTTGCAGGTCGCTTCCTCTATGGGTCGCCCATGGGCTTCAAGTTCCCCGTCGTCAGCGACCCGCCAGCTCTGGGCCCTCAGCGGCGTTGCCTAGGAGATAATCAGTTCCCCCTCGAAACTCAGATCATGCTGGCGCAAATTCGATCCAAACAGGCAATCCCACAGAAGCGCCAAAACGGCGGAGCGCGAAACCTTCCAGCCAGATCGGCCAATTATGGGCCCCAAAAGACGCCTACACGATCTCGACCGGTCCTTTTTTAGCTCAAAGGCGCCAAGTCCAGATCAGCTACGGGGAGCCGGCTCTGCAGCGGGTTCCAGCTCCAATTGCCCACACCTACGCGCACCTTTCCAACCTCACAACTGTCCTCGACGCCCCCCACGCGCCGTTTTCTCCACTTACTGCGTCTTGAGAAATCCTCTTTTCTTATTTTTCAGTGGCCATACCAATTTGGTAAGCGCCATATGCTTCTCTCAAAAAATTTTAGAATGCTGCGATGAGAAGAGAAAAGACAGGTATGGTGCTCCTGAGATTATTTCTGGTACGGAAGGCAGAAAATACAAGAGGAAGAAATAGACCACATAATGGAGCTCAACTCAGACCCACAAGTACTTCTGCGTAAGAGAAAAAACGCTGACAGGCTCAGACTGGAGAAGCAGGAGCAGGTGAGAAAGAGAGAAGAGGAACAGCGCAGAAAGAAGAACCAAAGAAAGCAGAGATTTGTTAGAGCAGAGACGCTTGTGGCAAAAACCTTGGCCACGAGAAGAGAATCAGAACGTGTGAAGAGAGTCACCAAGGCTGAAAGACAGATCTCTGTCAGTGACGCTGGCAACAGACACTACATTGAAAAGGTCTCATCTGATGGATCAAAGGCCAAGCAGGTGTACTCTGGAAAGCCAACTCTTTACTTTATTGTTAGAATTGCTGGTCCACACGGTGTGAAGATTCCCTCAAAAGTACAGAAAGTTTTGTCCTTGCTCAGACTCAATCGTATAAATACTGCTGTCTTTGTTAAGCTGACAGAAACAATCTACCCACTTTTGAAACTCATCTCTCCATATACAGTGATAGGCCAGCCATCCCTCCAGACTGTTAGACAGCTAGTTCAAAAAAGAGCTACAGTTACCATTAAGGATGAGGATGCGGAATCTGCTAAAACTACAAAGCTCAATGATAACAACTTGGTTGAAGAAAAATTGGGAGAGGAAGGTATCATCTGTATTGAAGACATCATTCATGAAATTGTCTCCTTGGGAGAAAATTTCAAGACGGTCACACACTTTTTGGATCCATTTGTCTTAAACAGTGACGTCGTGGGATATGGTCCGTTGGCTAAACTTAAAAAGATGGAAAAGAGAGAAGCAAAGAAGCAGAACAAGACTTTCTCTAATGCAGGTACTGCGCCAATCTTAGAGATCGATATTGATGAATTCATCTCTCAGATGAACTGATACACGCTACAACACTCAGTTTTTGTTTTTCATTTTATGCATGACATTTATTTCATTCCGTGTCTTTTTTTGGTAATTATCCTGTACATTGTAGTTAGTTAGGCCAAGATCTTCTTGACAGCTGCAACAACAGCATCACCAACCTCAGTAGTGGAGTTGGTACCACGCAAGTCACCAGTTCTGATACCAGCATCAAGAACCTCCTTAACAGCCTCCTCAACAGCAACACCCTCCTCGTATAAGTCCAAGGACAACTTAAGCATCATCGCAGCAGACAAGATGGTAGCAATTGGGTTAACCTTGTTCTTCTCCAAATCTGGAGCAGAGCCATGACATGGCTCATAAAGACCAAAGGCCTTGTTGGAGTCAGGAAGAGAAGCCAAAGATGCAGATGGCAGCAAACCAAGAGAACCTGGAATAACAGAAGCCTCATCAGAAATGATATCACCGAACATATTGTTTGTAATCACAACACCGTTGAGTTGCGTTGGGTTCTTGATAAGAATCATGGCAGCAGAATCGATAAGTTGATGTTGCAAGGTCAACTGTGGGAATTCCTTTTCAATTGTCTCTGTAACGACTCTTCTCCATAATCTGGAGGAGGCAAGAACGTTGGCCTTGTCAAGGGACCAGACTGGGAGGGGTGGGTTGTGCTGAAGGGCGAGGAAAGCAGCCATTCTGGTGATTCTCTGAACCTCTGGAACAGAGTAAGTCTCGGAGTCCCAAGCAACGCCAGACTCATTCTCTTCCTTTTGCTCACCAAAGTAGATACCACCAACAAGCTCTCTGACGACAGTAAAGTCAGTTCCTTTGACAACCTCGGCCTTAATTGGGGATAACTCCAAGAGAGACTCAGAAGCAAAGTTACATGGTCTCAAGTTGGCGTACAAGTTCAGCTCCTTTCTAATCTTGAGCAAACCTTGCTCTGGTCTGACAGCACCAGTACCCCACTTTGGACCACCGACTGCACCAAGCAAAACAGCATCGGCTTTTTTTGCAGCCTCGAGTGCCTCATCCGGCAACGGAACACCTGTAGCGTCAATAGCAGCACCACCAATTAGGTGGTATTGGAAGTTGAATTTGACGGATGGGCGCACCTCTTCGATGGCCTTCAGCACCTTTACGGCCTCATCAGTGACTTCAGCACCGACATGGTCACCAGGAAGAATAACAACGTTTTTGACACTCATTTTTATATGGATTTGCAGATGCCTCCCCCACAAATGCGTCGACGTGTATGAATCATCCGGGGACCTTTTTTTTCACCCAATGTGTGGTGGTGTCGAGGTGTAAATTTCGCGTTTTCTGGCTAATGCCACCAGCCGTTGATTGCCGCTCTCTCTACATTCATCTTCCATTACCATTCTCCTTCATTTTCTTTTTTATTTCTTCTCGCTGAATTTTCAAAGAATTCGTCATTTGAAATGGAGTCCCATATCCTGTTCATATCAGCTGTGTGCGTGCTGATCGCCACTGCAGCATTCTTCATTCTTCAGAGGAGCTCTGCAGCTGTTCCTTTTGTCGGAAGCCAGGGAAACAAACAACCAACATTCATTATCTGTGGACCTTCAGGTTCAGGTAAAACTGCTCTTTTCCACCAGTTAGCTTATGAGAATCAGATACCGACAGTTATGTCGCAGGAGCCAAACTCTACATCGCAGTTCGCCTTGCCATCATCAACGAGAGGCTCTTCATCTGCCACGAACTTCAAACTCATCGAGTTCCCAGGGCACAATAAACTTCACAGTCTCCTCTTGGATGAAATCAAGAGCTCGTCACACATTCATGGTCTAATATTTGTGATTGATTCTACTTCAGATCCAATGAATATTGTTGATGCTGCACATTTTCTGTACAAAGTGCTCACATTAACTGAACGTCGACCAGGTGGTGTTGATGTCCTTGTTGCCTGTAACAAGTCAGATTTGTTCTCTGCAAGACAAGCATCAAAGATCAGAGAGCTTTTAGAACTGGAAGTTAATGCCTACAGAAGACTCCAGGCAGCAAATATCTCCAATGTGAATGACGGTGCTGCTGGAGATGAAGATGAGATCGAACTTGGCGCTCACTCTGATAAGTTCACATTTGATCAGCTAGATGGAAACTTTGATGTCGTGTCTGGAAGTGTCCTAAAGAACAAGATTGAAAAGTGGGAATGTTGGATCGATGAAAGAGCCGTCAACTACTAAGTCCCTACTAAGTTCCTCGTTGTTATTTAAAACTGCATTCTTTGATGACCTCCAAATCGTTGTGAAATTTTAAAACATCTCTATTCCAGTAGTATACATTACACCCCTCCCACATCTTAGTCGAATGTGATCTTCTTTGGCTTCTTGGTGAGATCAACATCCTTGAAGAACGCACCGTAAGCACCGTGCTCCTTCTTCTTGGTGTGAGAACCAAACTTGAGTAATTCATCAGGAACCGGTTGGTTAGCACCCTTCAACACATTGATCAAAGCGCCTGACAAATGTTTCTCCTGTTCCGTGAACAGTGTGTGGGCAGTACCAAACTGACCGGCTCTTCCAGTTCGACCGATTCTGTGGACGTAATCTTCCACTGTCAATGGGAAAGTAAGGTTGATAACAGTTTTAACATTTGGAATATCCAAACCTCTGGCGGCAACATCAGTGGCAAGGAGTAAGTTAGAACTACCCTTCTTGAAGTTTTCTAAAGCCTGGGTTCTCTGTTGCTGAGATAAGTCTCCGTGAATAGCAGCAACGTTATAACCCTTACTCACAAGCATACGCTCAATACGAGTAGCCTCCTTCTTGTACAAAGCAAAGATCAACACTTTCTCATCCTTCTTAGCACCAGACTGATACTTTTTGAGCAATTCAAGAAGCTTGAACTCCTTTCCTCTTGGATCCACAACTTCAACGACTTGTGTGATTCTCTTATTGGCACTAAGCTCATCTCTGTCACCAATACTCACCTTGACTGGTTTGTTCATGAAACCCTGTGCCAGTTCACGAACCTCCTTTGGCCAAGTAGCAGTGAACATGAGTGTTTGTCTGTCCTTTTTACTAGTTGATCTCATGATATTCTTGATATCTTCCTCAAAACCCTTCTCCAGCATACGGTCGGCCTCATCCAACACAAGATATGACACCTTTGAGAGGTCCACAGAACCCTCATTCATCAAATCAATCAAACGACCAGGAGTAGCAATAACGACGTTAGCCTTCTTTAAGTCCTTACGCTGCTGATCCTTTGGCACACCACCGTACAAACAAACAATGTTAAGTCCAACCTTATCCGTTAAGGTCTTCAAGTTGTCGTAAATCTGAGACGCAAGCTCTCTAGTTGGAGAAACAGCAAGAACTTGGATACCAGATGTTTGATTCTTTGTGATCAAATTGTTGACAGCTGGAACACCAAAGGCGAATGTCTTACCGGAACCAGTTTCAGCAACACCGATAACGTCTCTCGAATCCAAGAGGAATGGCCAAGACACAGCCTGGATTGGAGTTGGCTTTGGGAACTTTGAGATCTCAGTCTGGATCTTAGAGTCGAAAGAGACATGAGAGAAAGCCAAAAGAGGACGCAGCGATCTGTTAAGAGGGTCTTCCACAGTGACATCGTTCTCTTTGTAGAATGCGTCGATATCAGATTGTGGAACAGCGGTAAGCTCTGGAGACTGCTGGTAGCCATCAGAAGATGCAGAAATTGAAACAACGGTAGCATCTACTGTCTCCTCTATCTTTTCGGATTTCTCTTTCTTTTCCCTCTTCTCCTTCTTTTCCCTCTTCTCCTTCTTTTCCTTCTTCTCTTTCTTCTCTTTCTTTTCCTTCTTCTCAGATTTATCCTTCTTCTCCTTTTTCAATCTCTTCTTTTCATGCTTCTCCTCAGATGAAGCCTTTCTCTTATTATCCTTGATTTCGTCAACCATTTTTAGTTCTTATTTATTTGAAAATTTATTAAAGTGTAGAGAAGATGAGCTCATCTCATCAGGTTAAGTCCACTAGAAAAAAATTTCGTGGCTCGAATTTGGCAAGGTTTTGTAGCACTGACCTTCTGAGGAGCTTTATTTGCATTTTTCCTCATTCATTAATTAGTTTGGATAGATTTTTTAAAACAAGGGGGTAAATGGAAATATAAAATATGCTAGAAGCCTCATGAGGTGAACTTTTGTCATTTTGTTCATCAAATAATATTTTTAAGCTTAAATTTTGAGTTTTTATAAGTATATATAAGTGCTGACATCTTTCTTCTTACAGCTTAAAATTAGGTAAACAAATAAAAGTTCCTAATCACCTTTAAATTATATATGATAATGAAATTCAGTTCTTACTTAAGCTATATATCTGCTTTCATTCTCAAAAAACTTCAGAAGACAGACTTTTAAGAATTTGCTTCAAGGCTACCTGATCCTCAGTCTTTTAATCGATGTTTGGGTGTTTTATGACACCTTTATACATCATTCTTGTTGTGAGAGACAGGAACGACACACAGCAAGAGCCTAAGTAGAAGCAACTATTCGGAAGATCGAGAATATAAGCAGTAGCAGACAAACAGCCAATTGAGTCAAAAGTGAGAGAAAAAGATCGAGTCCAAGCTCAGTCAATATTTGTTGGCCAAACGGCTCTGTAGAATCGCCCTAAAGTCTGAATGGAAAGAATCACATATGAATTGAAGCTTTACAAAGCTTGGAATTGTTTTCATAGAGACTCTAGAGTGTCGTGTGGAAGCGAAATCTTCTTGTGTTTCAGAATATTGAAGAGGTATGTTGAACAATAGTTATTATTGCGACTGGGAAGGGATTACTTGTATGGTCACAACTCAAATGATTCAGTGAGGCGATGAGTAGCTGGTGTAGACTTAGAGAGCTACAGAGTGCCTCGTCTATGAATATTTTCATTAAAGACGTTATGAAATCCTAACCATGGAACTAAATATATATATAAAATTGGGCAAATCAAAAGGTTGATACCTTACTTACAAGTATAGAAAGAAAGAAGGAAATACACAACGATGAGCCTATGATGAGAAATGGAGCGAACGAAGAACAAAACAAAATCAATGACCTGACCATTCAATGGTGTTCAAATCAATGCCCTCTTTAACCATCTCCCAAAGAGGACTCAGCTCTCTAAGGAATTCAACACGTTCGTGGATAGCCTTGACGACATAATCGATCTCCTCATCAGTGGTAAATCTACCAATACCAAATCTGATAGAAGAGTGAGCAAGTGCATCATCAGCGCCCAAAGCATGCAGGACATAAGAAGGTTCCAAGGAAGCAGAAGTACAAGCGGAACCGGAAGAAAGGGCAATGTCCTTCAATGCCATCAAGAGGGATTCACCTTCGATGTATGCAAAGGAAATGTTAACGCAACCAGCATATCTGTGGTCCTTCGAACCGTTCAACTGGGTGTGTTCGATAGAGAGCAAACCATCCATTAACTTCTTGGAGAGTCTTTCGATATGTCTTTGGTCATAAGCCATATCTTCTTTGAGAATTCTGCATGCCTCACCAAAACCAGTAACAAGAGGTGGAGCCAAAGTACCAGATCTTAGACCACGTTCTTGACCACCACCAGTAATGATTGGGTCAATTCTAACTCTTGGTCTTCTTCTAACGTAAATGGCACCAATACCCATTGGTCCATAAATCTTATGCGATGAAATGGACATCAAATCCAGATTCATCTTGTTGACATCAAGCGGAATCTTTCCCATAGCTTGGGCACAATCAGAATGGAAAAAGACTTTATGTTTGCGACAAATCTTTCCAATCTCCTCAATCGGTTGAATGACACCAATTTCGTTGTTGACAGCCATAACGGAAACAAGAGCCGTATCCTTGCGGATTGCCTTTTCCAAATCTTCCAAATCAATCAAACCATCTTCACCAACGTTAAGGTACGTGACTTCAAATCCTTCATCTTGTAAATGTCTTGCTGAATCCAAGATACATTTGTGTTCAGTTTTAACGGTGATGATGTGTTTCTTTGTCTTACTATAGAATCTTGGGACACCCTTGATGGCGATGTTGTTTGATTCAGTCGCACCAGAAGTAAAGATGATCTCCTTTGGGTCAGCACCAATCAAATCAGCCAAGTGCTTTCTGGCGATTTCAATCTCCTTGTCCGTTTCCCAACCGTATGAATGTGTGTTGGAATGAGGGTTACCATATAAACCCGTGTAGAACTGAAGCATCTTATCAAGAACTCTGGGGTCTGTTGGTGTTGTTGCCTGCATGTCGAGGTAGATTGGTCTTGTACCATTTAGTGGATTGGCTGAGAAGGCATTCTTGGAGATAGACTCACTGGCTTGTAGCTGGGCCGTAGCAGTAGAAGATGATTCCGGAATATGGCTGAGTTCTTCCTCATTGATAGCAGCTGCGCCTGTTGCAAAAGCTTTTGATGATGTCGAGGAGGAGATGAGTCTAGTGAACTGTGAACGTATCGACGACGGGGAAGCTCTAACAGCGAGACGGTACATCATGGTGAATTATCAGAAAGACTCTTGCAAGACCAAATTTGGTGAATAGAAGAGAAGAAGGTGGAAACCTTATTGGTGATAATTTATATGGGGATGCCAGCTGCCGTCCGAGTTAATCGATTAAGGCCGGAGCGGATTAGTAAAGCTTGAGGGAAGGAGCCTAGCAAACAACAGAAGGTGACAGGGGCAGAGCTTACGCGATGATAGAACTCTGGCTGACCGTCGACGAATAAGACACAAAAAGTTCCGCTGTTTCGTGGAGCTGTTTGTGCGGTGCTTGCTGTGGGTGGCGCTGCTGAAGTGGTTTGCGGTAGAGGCTCTTCTTTGGGCACCGCTTTTTTTCTGGGCTCTAATGGCCGATTTCGGGAGCGCGGGCGGGGTTTTAGTGTGGAGGTGTGGGATGTGGTTAGAATGTACTATGGGGGCTCTCTCGCTTTACACCTGACTGCCTTTAGTGCTGGACATTTGGGTGGGTATTTGGCGAGCTTAGCAGCAAATACCTCAGGTCCCTTGTGGTACCAAGAGAAATAGCTTCCTAAAATATGAAGGAGTCTGCCGCTGACGCATGCAACACTCGCCTGATTTTCGCGTTCCGCTACTACGGGGCCACCAGGGGACCACAAACTGGATGAGATGTCTATAATCGGCTTGGGGCAAGTTTCTACCACTCGTGTTATAAAGGGCGCAATAGCTGCGCTGAACCGAGATGTATGGGGTGCTTGCTGGGAGACCCAGAGCCTAGCAGAGCGCTCCTCGTCGCCAATCATCCACTTTCTTTGTCGTCTCGAGTCGCGCGGGGTTATCTCTTGTACACACTGAAAAAACTCACTCGCCAGATCGCTCAACGGTCTCTCAAACGCTCGGTAGCGCACACGCAGGTACTCGGCTCCCATTAGGCGATCCACAGATACCAATTGCATCCCCAACCCATAAACCAGCGTAATGCCAGAAAGCGACTTCGTGATATCGCTGCTCGTGAGTGTCGTCGCAGTTACACCTCCCCTTACAATTTTACAGAACACCCAACTTTTCATATTTACGTGACCATTAACACGACTAACAGAGCGGCGCAGCGGCTGGAACATCCACCGATCTCACATTCTTTCCAATTGATACAATCAAGACACGACTACAAGCTAGGGGAGGCTTCTTCCATAATGGGGGCTGGAGAGGAATCTATAGGGGCTTAGGCTCTGCTGTCATCGCATCAGCGCCGTCAGCATCGCTTTTCTTTGTCACTTATGACTCCATGAAAAAGTTTCTCACTCCTCTCGCCAAATCACGGATCCAGAATGAAGACGTTGCGTCTGCCACTGCCCACATGGGTGCTGCATCATGTGGTGAAGTTGCCGCATGCCTTGTCAGAGTCCCGGCTGAGGTCATCAAACAGCGTACGCAAGCGTCAACGAAGTATTCATCTTCTATGGACACGTTTAAGTCCGTACTGAGAAACGAGACTGGTGAAGGTGTCATTAGGGGATTCTACAGAGGCTGGAGCACTACCATTTTGAGAGAGATTCCATTCACTGTTATTCAGTTCCCATTATATGAATGGTTGAAGAAGTCGTGGGCTAAAAGCCAGAATAAGGAGTCAGTGAGCCCTCTTCAAGGTGCTGTTTGTGGCTCCATTGCTGGTGGTGTTGCTGCAGCGCTCACAACTCCTCTTGATGTCTTGAAAACAAGAATTATGCTCAATGAGAAAAGCGTGGGCATCCTCACACTGGCGACAACTATTTTCAAAGAAGAAGGGGCGAAGGTGTTCCTCTCAGGTATTGGACCAAGAACTATGTGGATCAGTGCTGGAGGTGCAATCTTCTTGGGTGTTTACGAGGCCGCAAGTACAGCTTTGAGAGCTGTGCAGCAAAAGACTATTTAAAATATCGTATCGTAAGGATAGAATGATGAGACTTCATGATTCATCAATATGTAAATATAGTAGATTAAATTGATATCTATCGCTGTTGGATGAAAATTTTCTTTCCAATCTTCTTCTTTCTTGCATATTTAAGAATGAAGTTTTCATGTTTTGTTCCTTTGGTATTGAGTTCTTCGATGAATGGAATCAGTTCTTCAAGTTCCCAAGTTGATTGCATTCCAAACAAAAACTTTAATCGGTTGGACGCATCTGTTGGAAGGGCAGACTTTGGGATATATTGAATTTTTTGTGGTAAAGGTGAAGCGAAATAACCTCTTAACAACGGCATATCAATAGGGCAATCAAAGAATGGAGGAAGTTCAGATTTCCATTTGAATAGAAAATCAGTCGAAGCAATTGCCTTAACACTGGCATACTTCCTCAAGGCATCCACTCCATACCATGCTGCAATCTTGGTTTTATCCAATACAAACGGCTCCTTTCTTCCTGTCACAAATTTTCTTAAAACTGTCTCCACAATGTCAATCGACAAATCGGCATCCTCACCTATGCTCTGGTAAACTTCAATTAGGGAAAGCCCATCGACATTGAGCCCAGCCGCCATTATTGACATAATCATCACATGCAGTATACGCGTAATCAACTCGTCAGCTAAAATAACCGCAATATCGTTGAATGATGATCCGTTTGCAGAGAACCACACAGCGTCGAATTCTGCCTCAGAGATGGCAGAAACTTTCCTTAACTCATCAATCGTAATATAATTCTTGATACCTGAAAAGCTATTTTGTCCATCATAAATAGGAAGTCCAGATAGATCGATGGTTCCCGTAGTCTTATGAACCTCAAAGACAGATGACATTTTGGTGTATCCACAAAGATAATCTTCACAACCTTCAGGGTGGGGTTGTTCACTCTCAGTCATTATCATCACAGTATTCGAGTGGTTCCTCTGTCGCACACTAAACGTTTTGTCTCTGGTGCATATCACGATATCGGAACTTGCATTTGGCGCCTTCATCGTAAGAGGCTCATTCCCTTCTTCAAATAGATGGAGAAGTTCCGGCGTAAGTTCCATGAGCTTGTAGCTCCGTTTCTGCGATACATTTACATACATGGAATAATCCTTTCTCTCCATCATGATCTCATACGACTCCTGGGAACATATGAAAGGAGTTTTTAGCTAGAAACAAGAATTTGAAGATTAGAGGGTTGAAGCTAAACGCGTCTGGCAAACGCGTCAGGAAGCACGCATAAAACGATTTCGCGAAGAATCGCCAAATATGTTTTGGTTGCCTAGGTTACACAATATCAAAAGTAAACAAAAATCTTGAAAACAAACGACCATTTCACAGCCGCTTTCAACTAAACCTAATTTAACCTTGAATCGAAACAGCTAGAGGCTAAATTAGAGCGGAAGCTCACAGGAAGAATACTGATCTGTAACCCTTTTACATTCTTTTTGATCACATTTTTGCTCTTGACGACTCACCCGCAATGTCCCGCATCGCCTCCAGTCTTTATGAAGGTCACAACCAAACCCTTCCAGTTTCAGAAATGACAAGCAACTTGACTGAACCAGCTCTCAATGTCATTAGATTGAACAATAGTTTGGCTTCAAATACAAGGGCTACAACTAGAACACCACAAGAATGGGATACTATTTTCACCACAGCGGCATTCTTTGAAGGACGAGATATCAAACTTGGTGAAATTGTCGTCATGGTTTACGAAGATCCAGATTCAAAAAAGATCAGCACAGTTCTATTCTCTGCTCTTGGGGAGTTGCATTCGCACTCTCTTACTCTTGATGAAAGATCAAGATTTTACGTTGCTTGCCAAAATTTGACGCCAAAATTGAGAAGTTCAAATGTCAGAAGAGCCATTGCTATCACGCTCCTGAAGTCTTATTCAGCTTACAATTCTATTGATATTTCATGCCTCAGAGCGAGCTCAATACCTCTTGCCCGTGAATGGGATGAGACTATTGCCGGCGAGCTGGCATCACAGATGAGAGTCATAACATCGAAATCTCCTTCAGAGATGGGAAATGAGCTATTATCACTTGGTTTCTTGCAGCAACAAGTCATTGACTCTACCACTCTTGATATTATTTACCGCGATTCGGAGGACGTAATTCAGAAAAACAATACGCTTGTGTTTCTTATTGGACAGCAACTTGAACATCTCTTTAACCCTCTTACAGAGTATTCACCTGAGTCCACCGAGCTGGTCTATAAACCACCTGATGTTTTGGTCAATACAGATGATGATCTTACAAAAAGTATTTGCAAAGAGCTGTATAATTTACAAGAGAGCATTACAACGCAACTGGTCAAATTTCTACGAGAGGTGGTTATTCCGGCCAGAATAAGGGCTCTTAGCAACAAGAGTCCAGATCTTTCTGCTGCAAAGGTCAATAAGATCTTCCCCCCAACCATCGATGAAGTTACAAGGGTAAATTGCATATTTTTCGAAGCATTGAAAGTCGCATTGCCATACGGAAGCTATGAAATTATGAAGGCTTGTGGCTTGACCATTCCATTTTTCTATAAGGCGTATATGCGCCATGAGTCTGCCTTGAAGAGTTTCTCCAAAGATCAATCTGATTTCCTTGAAACACAGAGCCACCTTCTTCCTTCGGCATACACACCAACTCTTATTTCCTCAATAATGAAGGTTCCACTCAACTTAACCAAGATCAAGCTTATTATTGAGAGACTCTTGAACACAAAACATTGGAGCTACATTGAGGAGCCAATAATACAAAAGTTTTATAAAACTTCAATTGAGACTATCGATTCCTTTGGTAAAGATGACTTGAAGCCTTATAACAGAAGGGTGTTTACGCCGACTGGGAAAATCCTTACGGAGATCTGTGAAGGGTGGCCTGCAGTGTTGGCGTATGGGTGGATGAACAGGAAAGTCATCAGCGTCTTTGATGTCAAGAACCACCCAGATGGGTCACAAGGCGTTGTTATTCTATTTAATGACTACATTATCTTTGCGAGCGTTGACGATGAGTCCGATGAAGATATAATGGTAGCCAAGCCAAAGATTTCAGATGTTTTGATGAATTCCCTGATGAACGAACACCCAATCAAGAATATTCCAAATTTGAGGGTTACCACATGGGCAGAATTGAAATCTATTGAGGTTTTAGGATTTGGAGATAATGGAATCCGTGTTGTTCTGAAGAGTGATCCGAAGACAAGCTTTACATTTTCAACTCATTCTCCTTCCAAGTTCATCAGTCTCACAAATAAGGCAAAGATTCTTGGGAAGTCTTCCCCGTTCCACTTATTCAAAAATGGAAAGTTTGGATTGTCAATTTTTGCCTCTGCTCACGAAATGACGGTATATGAGCGTGAGTCCAGTCGTTCAAAGATTGCTTTGTTCTTGAATATGGATGTAAACACTTCTCTTCTAGAAAAGTTTGAGCTATATGCCGCTATTTCAGCAAGGTTCACACACGATGATATGATTCATATACATTGTCTTACAATGACTGGTGAAAACATTATCCACACCATCAATGCATCAGAACTTTCCAATTTCTTATCTGAAGAGGTTTCAAGCCTAGAGATTCGCCGAAGAAGCTCTCCTGGATCAGATTTATTTGCACCACTTGCATTTGCCAATAGAAGCTTTGTCATAAGATCATTGTTTCCTGTTGCCTCTTCAAAATCGCAAGATAGCTCAAGAAAGACTTCAAGCAATATGTCTAGAGTTGTGAGTGGTGGAACAAGAAATACAAGTGTTAGTTCCAAGCGTATGTCTTCATACTCCTCAGTGAACTCAAACAAACCATTGCCACTAATTCTCGACAAAACCGAACCCATCAAAGACACAACGAAGAGTGTACCAGTAAAGAAAGCTGGGAAATTGAAGAACAGACTTTCTCAGCTCTTCGGATTCGGTAAGAAGAAGAAGGAAATTGCCGAAGCCAAGAATGAAAACAAACACATATCATCCCCAACCAAACGATCTAATGAGATATTACAACAAAGGCTCGAAAATCGAGTTGCTAAATCATCCCGAATCGTATCTCAGAGTTCCACTGTAAGTCCTTCTTTCAAGGGATTTATAGGGAACGTTACTGATGATGTCCCTGAAGTTCCCATGACTGAAGACTGCAAGACGTTCGAATCCTCTATGTCTGCGATATACGAGGATGATCTTCCTGATATCAATGTCCAGACTATTGCTGAGAGCTCAACAAACTGGGTTCTTACGAGGGACAATTCATCCTTGAACTGCAATTTAAACAAGATAACACAGCTTAATACTGATTTAAAGAATATAAAGTCTTCTATACAGCCGCACCTGGCAGAGAATTCAATTGGGACTGCTACAACCAAACCGATTGAGAAGCTTACCACCCTGTTTGGACCACGATCAATTGCTGCGATGCCAGGCAATGCATCTCCACAGAATGAAGTTGATAAATCAGTGGCAGGCACTGGTGCTCAAAAAGTTTTAGTCGTTTCATCTGGTGCCGCTAAGCCTGTTCTCAGGGATCTCACTTTCAGATCTATGGATGAGGACTTCAACACGTTGGTATTAAAAGTTGGTGTTAATGGAGATTCAGTAGAGGATATGGCTAATGACGATGATATATTTTATACACCAAAGAGCCACAAGACAGCATCGGAGGCCTTTGAACATAAAGAGATGTTCAAGAGCTGCAGGGATAGCACTGTATTTGGTTCGTTTGATGCTTTGTCGGACTTGAATCACTTCGCTGTTGAAAACCAAAAGACAGGTAATTGTGTTAAGGTCGAGAAAGATGATGATGCTATCAGTACTACCGAGAAGGATGAGTCAGACGAAGAGGAGGAGGAGGAGGAGGAGGAGGAGGAGGAGGCTACTCGTTGGTCTGCTGGGGGGACAGAAGAGGATCTGAAACCAATTCAGATGGTGCCTGAGAATATTGGTGAAATGTCTTTAAAGAGGGAGTCCACTGCTAGCCGTCTTTCGTCTGCTTCTAGTTTTAAGTCATGCATTGACCCTGAGCAGATGGCTCGCGAAGTATTGGAAGATGCCAAACACGACTTTGATTTTGGCTTTAACGAAGAAAATTCCTTCAGGTACCTTGCAGATTTGCTAGAAACTCAGCCTCCAGCAGTAGTGAAGAAGGAGGTATCTTATCAATCGCTCCCAAGGTCACTCTCCTCTCACAAGTACCTAGCAGCATTTATTGACGCTGACTTGATTTCCAAAGATTTATATGACTTCTTACAAGAGCGTTGAATTGAGTGAATTTTAGGAGTACGAAAAATAATGAATTTCTTTTGGATTATCCTATAATGTTATTAGATTTTGACTTAACATATTTCGAAAAGATACATTTAGTATGGCAATTCCTGACATGTCCTGAATGATCCAGATATCAATTTTATCACCTTTCGAGATGACGTAACTGATTTTTTGCTTAAATATTGCTTTTTAACGTTATCTACAAAGATGCTTCTACTTCAAAGTCGTAAAGGAATTGTAATATTGCAGAAAATAAGAAGGTATCAGTCATAAAATAAGGTACATCACTTTCCAAAAGTGACAACCTTTGGATCCAGTGGCATACCATCTGGACCAATTTGGTTCTCCACAAGCTTCCCCTGAATATACTTCAGTCTTGCCTCATCAAAAGATATTGATTGATCGTCCATAATTTTGAGAATTTGTTTCTTTGCAGCGTCATCAAGCCCCTTCCTGGTGTCCCCAACGTTGAGAGCCGACACGTTAAACGCCTCTGAACTTAGCCCAGCTTCAACATCAGCCTGGAACGATGGCAAAAGATTGTACCCATTTAATTGAATTCTTCTTCCAGCACGCCATGCTATCAATTTGGACACTGTGCAGTTACGGTTAGTTTCAAACTTGATGTGGATATTGCAGGATGGGGCAAAAGACGTGTGGACACTTACGCCATCTCTTTCTGAGGTGAAATGCGAGCAACCCTGAAGCAGCGAGTATCACGATGAGCCACGTGAGAATTATCTTCTGTGAGGGAATCATACCTGTTCTTTATAGAATTAACCGTGGCTTGGTTCCGTGAGGAAGACAGCAAGATATAGAGAGGAATGTGTCACTGTTTTGTTTTGTTTTCGCGCAAAGATAGATCTATTGGTTGTTCAAGTGACCGCCCTCTCACTACATTCACAGATCAACTATAAAGCAACGCTACCGAACATTTTATTATAAGAATACAATAACAGCAATAATAATCACTGAATTTTGGCATACGACAGTTTCAATGGACGACCACCGTATTCATAGTTGTCGAGTCTGTTGATACATGTCTCAGCAGTGGTGATATTCTCGAACTGCACCACAGCATTTCCAGATGGCTTTCCTTGTTCATTGAACTTGATTTCAGCCTGTTTCACAGGTCCGACAGTACCGAAGAGATCAAGTAAGTCCTGGTTAGAGGTAGCAAAAGGTAAGTTGGAGGCGTAGATAATGTCACTTGGATCACCATGGCCCTCAACGCCCTCCGTGAACGGCGAGTTTTGATGGGGCTGGTTTTGCTGTGGAGCATGTGACTGACCCTGGCCATCACTGTTCTTTTTGCCTTCACGCACATCGATGCGTCTTCCTTGGAGTTCATAGCCGTTGAATCTGTCAATAGCAGCAAGTGCATCTTCGTGCTTATCGAAATAGACAAAACCAAAACCGCGGGAGCGCCCTGTTTGTTCATCCTCTCTAATAGTCACACGGAGAACATTACCGCACTGTTTAAAGAGGTCTTTAATTTCACCCCAGTGAATTCTGAACGGCAAGTTACCGACAAACACCTCATAGTAAGGGCCTTCAAGGTTCGTGCCCTCAGATCTCGGTGGTCTCTCCCTGAACCTATCTCTGTCGTTATATCTGTCGCCTCTACCACCAAATCTGTCGCCTCTGTCACCACCTCTGTCACCACCTCTGTCACCACCTCTATCACCACCTCTGTCGCGTCTGTCGCTTCCCTCTGGTGGCGGGTTGTCTTGTCTAACAAAAATCTCACGCCCATCAAGTTGTGTGTGATGGAACTCTCTGATGGCACGTTCAACTTCTGCATTGTTGGAGAACTCCACAGTCGCCATTCCTCTGTGGCGACCACCTTGTGTGATCACATCGGCGCGGACCACGTGCCCGGCACTTGAAAAAAATTCTCTAAGTCGCTGAGAATCACAATTATAGCCCAAGTTCCCCACGAAGATACTGTTGGAGAAGTTACGATCCGAGTCACGAGAGCCAGCTGGCGCAGTGGAGTCTTTGAGTGCTTCGAGTGGGATGTCACGGCGTGGGCGACGGTCGTCAAATCTTCTTCTGGAGAATCTATCTCCTCTATCTCTGTCGCTATCTCTGTCTCTGTCTCTGTCTCTACCGTATCTATCACGATCACGTCCATTGTCGTTGAAACTGCCGCGGCGGTCACGATCTCTGCGCGGAGAAGCTTCTCTCTCACGAGTATCCTATTTGGGGATGTTAGTTATGAGCGCCTTTTTCAAGGGCACAATCGTTCTCGTGAGTCACGTGAACCAACCAAATTGTAACGACGTACGTAGCTGTCAATATCCATCTCCTCAGACATCTTGATGCTTTGTGGTTTATGAAATAAGAGCCACCCTAAACACAATCCACTTATTGTCTTTTCCATCAACGCTTTTTCTCGGACATACTAAAGGTACCCTCGGAAATGCGTAAGCCGGTAGGTATCCGAATCAACAACAGCGAAGGGGCCACTAAAATTGGCAAAATACACAAATAACTTTTGTTTTCAAGTCGTTATCATTTATCGACTTCCACCGGATATACATAAAGAAAGGCAAAATCACCTTCCAGGATAGGGAAGAACCAGCCTTCTGTCTACCTCTGTTTCCTTTCCTTCTTCCTCCTCTCCTTCAAACTTGAGCCTGCAACGACCATCTCTTTTTGTTCCAATTACCTCTGCTGGATAGAAAACTGTAGTCTCCGGGTATCTGGCCAGTACAGGAGTTCCATGGGGATATGATAGAAGCTCACTTACTTCATCCAGAGTGGGTATCTGAATGATGTCTTTCCACGAGGCCTTGTAAGTCTTTCCTGGGTTATTGTTCTCATCTGGTTCAGGATCACGAATTTCAAACTTCGTACCGTCTCCAATTATCTTTGTCACCTCACATTGAATCCATTCCTCCTCACTACCTTTTTGACGAAGCCTGAATGCCACTTCGGAATACAGAACAATCCCATCTGATGGATTGAATGGACTGGTCCAGAAGCTTCTTCCCTTCTTCTGCTTTGCCTCTTGTTTCCTTTTATTCTCGGCATTTATTATGTATTGCAAGTTTTGAATAACTTCGTCTAGAATCCTCCTGCTCTTGTCGACGTTTTCCTTATGGGTTTGGACGTCCTTCAACATAATCTCGAGGTCACCTCTAGAAACAGTTGGAAGCTTGTTCAAAATTTCCTTACTTTCATCAAACCCCAATTCTTCATTCCCATTAAAAATATCCTGCAACGAAGATATAACAATATCCCATCGTCCTTCCATTATAATAGTGTTTACAGCTTAGTATGTGCTGACTCTTGTTGTTGTATAGCGAGGTAACATTGATGCTGGTTATGTTTTTGTAGATTGATGCGCGATGTCCGGGTGTTTAATGCTCACTAATTTGTTTCAGTCTACACTTTTTCACTCAACAGGGCCTCATTGAGTTGCTTGAGACTAAAGTTTAACATTAACAGTGGAGCTATTTAAATCCCTTGAATTTGAGCTTCAATTTAGGCTTTGGAGGTTCAGGGGATGAGACAATAATGTCGACGGGAGGCTCAGGTACAGATAGTGGCTTGATGACAGGCCGTCTGATTACAACTTTTGGTTTGGAAGCAGCAACATCTGATAACTTGAGACTTTCATTTTTCATTTGCCTGAGCTCTGTCTCTCTCAGCTTCTCCTTGGACAATTTCAGCGTGACCTTTTTGGAGAGTTTGAGTGGATCAGATGATACAACAATGTTCTTCGTCTTTGTGTTAATCTTGACAAATCTGAGAGGACCAGCATCTGAGCGCTTGACCACGGACTTGTAATGTGATGCCAACTTTGGAGCTGAGAGCTTAATCACAGGCTTAGTGACCGACTTGCTTCTTTGATGACCATGCGTCTTTGTTGGTGCGGCGGCAGCGGTAGAGAGCTTTGCAAAAGATATCTTGATGAGACCCTCTCTCTTCAAAACAACTTTTCCGCTACCGAGGTTTACCGCAGCAATTTTCTTCTCCCTTGGTGTGTCAAATGTTACTGGGAGTGTATCATAAGCGGGAACCATGACAAAGAGAAGATCATAGAGGTCACGTTTCTGTAGCAAACTCAACAAAGGGTGTTTCACGGCAGACCACAATAGCCTTTTTAATGGCTCATATTCACTGTAATCCCTTCTTAATAACTCAATGGAGCCGGTAAGTGTAGCTCTCGCAGCAGCATCTCGTCTTGTCTCAAACACGGCCTCATTTGTGCCAGCTTCCTCCACCAATATCAATCCATTGTCTTCTGACTCTGGATCAACCTCCACCTCAATTTCACGATTCAGTTCATCCTCATCGAGATCAATAGCACATCCTTCAACAACAGCCGTGCCAATGCACTTCAGGAACATCTCTATTAGCCCTTGTTTGAGAGACATAGACTTCTCAAAAACTGTAGTCAGGAAAAAGTAATCTAAGATAGACTTATTTTTCAATGCACCCATATGGAACAGTCCTTCAAAGGCGAGTATCCGTATCGTATCAGGATATGTCGACTTGGTGCGTGTCAACAACTCCTCAGGAGTAAACTTGAACAACCCACGCCTAGACAGCCTCAACTTATTTTTCATCACCGTATTACCCACCAGCCCCGCATCAGAAGGTTTCCATTCATCCATCTTCTGATATCTGGTTATCTCCTCAATGGCATTGTTCAGAAATTCTCTGTCCTGCTGGTCAATACGGTCCGGATTGTCGTGTAGAGGGTTGGAGAGGATTGAGGTCACAACGGCATTTATAAGATGTGCCACGTAATATGTATCAGTGTACGGATTATTGAGGTTCTGGTTCAATTTGAGAACATCCAGTAAGAACTTTCTGATCTCCAAGGGACATGAACCTTTGGAATCACAGATAGAAGCTAGTGAGGACAATATTGCTTTCTTGATGAAGTAACTTGGAAAGTCGGAGAAATCATTTGGAAGAGGAATCAAGGTTTTGTTGAAACAGTAAAGGTGTGAGAATGACTTCAATAGATGTGTGTAACCAATCCAATTTGCCTGGTCTTTGGCAAACTTCGCCATTCCCATGGCAGCTTCTATTCTAACGCCATAATAGTAGCGCGAATCCATCAACGTTCGTAGGAGGATCGATGAGTAGAGAGGAGATGCGTTTGCATGAGCAAAGTAATGAATCGACTCCACCTGGGCTTCAACATCTCTGTCTTGTTGAAGCTGAGAGGCATACATATAGTCAGGCTGATTGAGATGAATCCTGCAAATCCATTCAAAGTCAGCATCAATTCTGATCCATTCAAATGCTTCATTGGTCATCTTGTCTTCCTCCTCTTTAGTCCAATCCGTCAACTCCCAGTCTTTGATTTCTTTCGGTGTCTGCAATATGTCTCCAAGGCAATGAAGTAGTACGGTTTCATCTTCATCGGCGTTTTCCTTAGCCTCCTTTTCAGATTTTAGTTGTTTTTGACTTCTCTTTAATCTTTTGTACTTGGTATTATACTGGATGTCAAGTTTGGTGAAACCTTCCTTCAAATCAACAATGTGTTCATATGGTGTACCATCAGCTTCATGTATTCTGATAGTCATAGGTCCTGTAAAAAGAATTGGATGAGAAGATTCTGCAGCGCCTTCAAGCTCACAGGTGGCTTCTTTGATGAACGACTCGCCGTTTGGATGCTCTTTCTCAGTTTCTTGAGCCTGAACTTGTCTGATACCCATTTCAATGAACATTCTCTTCTTGTTGAACCTTTGCGAAACTCTAAATATTGGAACTCCAGAACCATGGACCCATTGGCGGAAGAAAGACTCTAGTCTATTGTGACCAACCTTCTCACAAACGTGCTGAAAGTGATGTGTACTCAGACATCCGTTAGGCAAGTCACCAGACATTGCTTGGACGAAAATCTTTGGAATAACTCTTGTTAGACCAAAAGATTTGTCTGTCTTAGTCATGCGTCTGTCAAGAATGAACATAACCACTGGTGCTTTGAGCTTAATGAAGCCAAAGTCTGATATTGATATTGGGAAGCGAAAAAATAGATTTGACAACGGCGGCTTCCCAACATCTTCGTCACAAATCTTATCAGCTTGCTTTTTAACTCGGTATTTATACTCATTGAGACCCATCAGACGTCGAATGAACTGCAAGGTCATGAAGTGTGAAATACCGATAGTGGTCCAGACATCATTGTAAGACTTTGGAACAAGATAGATACCTGACCACTGCTCTGCAAGAGCAACAGATAGCGTATAGGTCGTATCAAAGATTGGATCAATAGCTGTTGGTGGATATAGAAGCTTGGTACTGAGCACAGAGAGGCCCCCAAACCCATTGAAGTCAACGTCCATGTCAGAAACAAAAACCATTCCGTAACCTGTGTAGGGATAAGAGCCAAACTCTCGAGAATAAAAGTCGATGGCCTTATACAAAAATATGGTCGAGTTCACTGCATCATTAAGCTGAGACGGTAGGCAAAAAACTGCTGATGGAACCGCGGTAATATCTTTTTCTTGAACATCAGGCTGGTTCTCTTCCTCGAAGTTAATCAGTGGTGTATGAACAAATGGGCCAACAGCCCAGCCTATATGATGAGCTGAAGTTGGAGCAGGGACCTCATATGACACAAGCTTCTTTGCAAGGTCCATGGGATGGACAGCTTCATGTTGTGTACTGAAATCTGCACCAACAACGACGATATCCTGAGACTCATCAGTGTCATCCTCATCGTCTGCATCGCCCATTAAAATATCTGCACTCACCATTTTTGACAAGCCAATTTGTTTCACAGTCTTAGGAACACTTAGACTAATCTCCCAAGTCGGCTTTTCCCATAGACTATCAATGCAGGGGACCCATGATGATGTACTCACACCAATTGTTGAATTTGTTGTATATGCATGCCATTGAGACTTCTCTAAGCTTGAATGTTCCCCACCAACAAAACGAACACCTACTTGTGGGTTCCTCAAAGAATACTCTATTGTGACAATAAGGGCTTTGTATGCGACTTCTGGATGCGTGTGAGTTGCTCTGTGGCTACCTGGAGAATCTCGATAGCCGTTTGGTGTGTTTTGAGAGTTCATAGGCTCCTGTTGTTGGAGTCTCAGTGACTCAGGGATAAATACCGTAAGTTCCTCGGAGCTCTCTCCGCTATATATTCTCTTCATTTTTCCCTTGTACAGATGGTGCTGTTCAACATCATTGAATACTGTATTCTCGTCAGGATTCATACAGGTTTTGAATTCTTCCTTAAGCAAATCATGGTGATAAAACTGCGCTCTCCTTTGATTGACCAGAACATTTGTGACAGAAATTTGGCGACAGTCCAGCTGTATATGTTTCAAAATGGCATCATACGAGTTGATTGTGAGTTCTGTTTGACCTTTGATTGTCTTGTTTTGGAGGTCAACGTCGATGTAGACTTTCTGGTGGGAGACTCGATAGTTGCGCAACGGAATGAGGCCTGATGTTCCAGGGCGCCGGCTCAATGACCCAGGTGTACCTGCTGCAGCACTCATGGAAAATTTAGAGGAATTAGTCCACAAATGGCCGAGGATGGAAGCTAAGAGAGCCAGAGCTCGTTGATGTTGAGTTCAAGTGTCCCAGTGGATGTTGCACGTAACTTCGCGAAATATTCACCAAACATCCGGACACCAGTATATTGCTTGCATGAAGGTCGTGGTTGTAAACTCTAACGGTTGATTAAGGGTAGGATACTTTATTAACAACAACTTGAACTGAGAAAAAAAATACTAATTGAAGTGTCTTGACAAGCATAAGGGTCTAAGGTGAAACTGTCGTTCCTCAAGAATACTAAACTGGTGATCGACGCTGGAGATCACTCCTCAAAACAACCAATTCAACACCCCCGAAGTTCAATTCAGTTCAATTCACCTTTGATTCCAGCTCTGCAGTAGCGATCCACTCAACTGTCAGAACATATCCAGGGGACTTGGAATCAATCTTTGTGAACTCTGCTTGGTATTTGTTTACATTTCACGGAGCGCGACGCGAACCGAGAGCGTGGGGCGCGCGTCAGGAAGAAATTGGAAGGGACGCGTCTTTCAATCTTTAACGAAACACAACTCTCACTACCCTTTCAAAATTTGGAACACAATCATCGATATGGATTTCTGGGAAAGTCTTTCAGACTCAGAGCCAGTGAGAGCCAGGACGTTTGCGAAGGAGGTCGACGTCAGTGCCGCCGCTGGCATGGGTGAATCGCCTACAGACTCACAGGATTACACAAGACATCCACACAGACAAAACTCACCGGATGACTCCCTTAAAGCGACCACATTCAAGGAGAACTCCATATCCAACTTGCCATATCTTTCAATGGTACCTCAAGAACGGCAATCACCTGTTGTGGGTCTCTTTGGCAACGGAAACACTCTGCTTTCTAAAATCAAGAGCCGTATCAACGGAGAGAGCGATAACAGCCAAGAGCAAACAGCCAAAAGAACTGATTTTGAAGGTCACATGCAGAATACTGTGCTACACACGTCTTCAGAGGATCTCTCTCAAACTCAAAAGATTGAGCCTGAACCAACAAAATCTAAGGAAAGTGATTCTCAGATTATTAAGCAGACTCAAGAATCTAGGGAGCCTGAGACTCAGGTTATCAAACAGGTAGAACTTCACCATGAACCAGCTAGACTCTCTAAGACCTTAAAGAGTGAAGGACAGGAAATGATGGAGAATACTGATGACATTGTCTCTACAAGCACAAGAAGACTCAATACGTTTGCTCAGGAGGAAGAGGAGCAAGGGAAATCCACCGAGAAGCGAACTTTTCAACATGAAAATGAATCAATTGATAATACGATTCACGAGCAAGTCTCATTCAGCAAGCTCTTTGTCAGCGATTCTGAAAGCGACTTTGAAGAATCACACTCAGATCAGAAAACTCAACAGGCAGAACGTAAAGAGCGCCAAAAGAGAATTGAAGCTAGAGCAGTACAGAAGAAAACAGAACGTTTGATGGAACAACAAAATGATAAGAATAAGAAAGTGAAGGATCTCGACGACGGTAAATCGAGGAAGGTTGATTTTTCAAACGAAATGGAAGCTGGTGGTCATGAATATGAGATAGAATCTGATCTTGAATCCGAATACGATGAGAGAAATGCAACCTTTGCCATTGAAATCAACACAGTCAAGGCATTCAGTAAGAATGATCTATTTGCTGCTTTCCAAGGCGTGAAAGTTACAAATGTTGAGCATGACACTCCTGATACCACACCGTTCAGCTCATCCCCAAAGAAGCCTTATAAGGCTCCCGAAATGGCAATGAATGAGGAACGAGTTTACCCCTTTCGTGAGAGCAAAAATGACGGTGACCATAACTATGACATTCAGGATGTTATGAGCGAGAATAAATGCGTCAAAGGCAAGAAGCCATCTAAGCCTGTGAAATCCGAGACACCAAGGGAGCCAAAAATACTTCAACGCCCACTTAAGTTGAAGTCTGAACCAGAGGGAGGTGATGTTATAGAGCTGGAGGATAGTGACAGTGAGATTGAAATTTCTGCTCCAATATCTAAATCAAAGGTGTTGGATATCAAAACCAAGTTCAGCAAGAAGAACATCGAGAAGAAGAAGGCCAAACAGATTACTTCTATCACAAAGAATTCTATATTTGCACTCTTAAAGTCTGCATCTAAGAGACAGATTGTTGCTGAGATGAACGAGAGAAAAATTGATGAACCCGATATCACCAAGAACGAGATTGAGGAGATCTTAGATGTGGAAAGTTTGCTCATGAAGCATATGAAGAATGCCAAGATGGTTGAAGAGCAGGAAGAGCTTAGAAACATTGCACAAAGTAACAACACATCTAGAGCTTCGCATTTTGATGATGATATACCGGAAAGTGATGTTCCGGAGTCTGACCAGGACGAATTAGAAGATGATGAGAATTTAGGACTTGATGACGATGATATTCGGCAGGTCGAAGACGAAATCCCTTCAAGCCAAATACTTGGTGTTCCTGCAAGAGGCGAAAGTGGATCTGTTGGAAAAAAGAAATCGAGAAGAGTAAATATTCTTCAAGACGAGGATGATGAAGAAGAAGAAGAAGAAGAAGAAGAAGAAGAAGAAGAAGAAGAAGAAGAGGAGGGGGAGGAACAAGAAAAAGATTGCGATGAAAGGCAAATTGCGCGCAACTCAATTCAAAAGGTAAACATCAACGACGTGCTTGTATCTGTGAAAAAAAGCGGTGATATTGATCTTGGATACTTTGGAAGTAACTTTTCTCAAGATGGAACTGTCGAAACACAACAGATCAAGGATCACCTTGGCGTTAGCATGACACAGCTGTTTGAAGTCGGCTCGCCACAGGGTGAACAGAAAGGAACCAATCCTTTCGATAAAATACGGGAGAATGAACATATCTTTCTTGAATACACCTCAGCTGATGATCTCACAAAAAATGACCTGAAGAAGAACAGCCCATTTGTTTGTTCTCAGACACAACGGAAGGAGTCTACGGACTTTGATGAACCTCCAACACAGTCTGCAGAGATCGATGCGCCATCGGTCAATCCTTCGGTCAATCCTTCCCTAGGACAGGGCGTACTCTTGACTCAGGCCTTTGAAACTGCTACTATAAAAGATGGTGCCACACAAGTCGACAGCTTCCAGATTGAAGATACCCAAAATGATGATGATTTAATTAGTAGTCTCCCCAGAAAAAGACTCATTAATCAGAGTGAACTTTCTGATATCGACTCTGACGGTGATGGAAGCGATGAAGAAGCAGATACTGAGACTGAAAAGCTTGAGAGAATGAGATTGGCCGAGCTATTCAGAGAGCATCGTCGCAGAGATCTCGATATTGAAAGACGCAGGAAGAGAGATATCAAGTCCAAAGGCCTTGATATGATTATGGAGAACGAAGCTGAAGAATCTGAGGATGAATGGGTTGGTGTTGGTGGAGCTGATGGAGAAAGAGATCTCGAGATCGATTCTGAAGATGAGAAGATGTTCGATGATATCACTAAGATCAAAGAGAACAGGTCTCACTTAGCCAAGAAATTGCATGACGAGTCTGCTGAGTCTGACCAAAGGATGCTCATGAAGATTCTGAAAGACCTGGAGACAGGCAACTGGAAGAAACGTGTAAATGATGGTGGTGATGGCCTCAATTATGACGATGAGGAGGACGAACTTATCAGAAGGTATCGAATCTACAGACAGAACAAGAAGATGCAGATGCTTGAAGAGGATGCCAATTTAAGGCAACTGGCGAAAGATAAGAAATCGAAGGCATTTTTCCAGTCCATTACTGGAGATTCGATGCTTGACTCAAGAAATGAGATCTTTGGAGCTAGCCTGTCGGATGATGATAGTGCAGAAGAGTCCGACAATGCCGATCCGCTCTTAGAGACAGGTCCCAGAGGACATTTAAAGTCGCCAGAAGATATTTCAAAGGAGATGAAGAAAAAAAAGAAGATCATTACTCAGGCGTATGTCCAAAAATCTCTTTCATTTTTGAACGACACGGAAGACGATCTACCACAACCTGTCCAGCGTTATATCGATGATAATGACGATTCATTTGAAGATCTGCATATGCTGAAACAGAACTCTATGGTTCATATATCTGATAAGACGCCTTTAAGGAAAAAGCCAATTGTCATTGATGATATAAACTCTTCCCCAACAGATATGTTTAAGAGGCCATCAGTTAAGAAGTCATTCCAAGCCTTTGAATCAAGTACTTCTAGGAATACTGATGTCACTGTATCCACCTCGTCTAAGATGGCTTCTGGTGCTGGTTCTTCCATTATGTCTCTTGGAAGAGGTAAAGTTACGTCAAAGCTTGATCCCAAAACACAGAGAGTGCTTAAGGCACAGAAGGTCCAGAAGCACACAAAAACCAGTGGAGGCGGCGTTCTTAAACGCTTGGCAAGCATTGAGAGCGGTGCATTTGAGTAGCAGTAATTATCGAGTTTCCGATAGCTTTAGTAGATTAAATAAGCCCCTAAAATCTATGAAATCAGAGATACGATGGTGAGCTTCCCATGCAGAAGGCAGTAGAACATCGGTTCGCGCACGTAATATTGATCGCGTGTCCTGGCGGAAAAAAAATGTCGTCGACTATCAACATGAAAAGTCAGTAGAATGCATCATGCCTTCCCGGTTATCTCAAAAACTTGACAGAAATGAGCTTCACTGGGAGTTCCAGATTGGCAACTTTTGTTAAGGGCATTTCAGGCCTAGTTCTGACGGGCAAAGCTAAGAGTGCGCCTCTGCTGTCGGTGAACAACATCACCGGGGCTAACACGCTCCTTCAAGTACGTACTGCCACCAAAAAGGTTGCCGGTTCCAGAACGAACATGAGAGACTCCGCAGGTCGCCGTTTGGGTGCAAAAGTGGCTGAGAATGAGCCAGTCAAAACTGGTCAAATCCTCATGAGACAACGTGGAACCAAGTTTTACCCAGGTGAGAATACGTCTATTGGAAGAGACCATACAATCTACGCAACAGAGCCTGGGTATGTCCGCTTTTATCTTGATCCTTTCCATCCTAGCAGAAAATTCATTGGAGTTGCCCTTCGTTCAGAACTCAGATTGCCGACCCCACACTTCGAGCCAAGAGTGAGAAGACTTGGCTACACTCCAATAGAAGATGAAAAGAAGGCAGACTTTGAAGAGAAAAACTTGAGCCGTCAAGCTCACCTTATGAGACCAGATATACTGAAGAGTTTAGAAAAAAGAGAGATTATGCGACATGAACTGATGACTCAATACGCCACACAAATCAAGGAGGTTGTCAAGGACCTAAGTGACGAACAAACAAAGATTGCTGCAGAACGTATGCTTTCTTTGAGAAACTTTGCCAAGAACGGCGTTCCATCTGATGAAGCACAGGCTACAACAACATCCATCTATATTAAGGGTCTGGCGTTAAAAAGTAAGAAGGGTGTGATCAGTGCAGATGAGGTGGACCACATGATAGAGAGATATACAGCCCTCAGCGAATCCATTGACAAAGCTGTATCTTTCAACAATGAGTTTGACCTCGTCCCGTTTTTTACAGAGAATGATAGAAAATCAAAAGTTAATGAGCTTGTTCAACAGTTGGGCGCATTACTTCAAAATTTCGAGGGAAAGAAGACTACAAAGCACATCGATGAACTCATTCACAATTCGGAATACATCACTACCTCAGAGAAGGTCAGACTCGTTGCAAGATTTTCCAGAGTCGCTAAGAAAATGGAGTCAAAGGGCAAAAGTGAGACACCTTTGAAAAAATGGAACTACGAGAAGAAGAGAGTGGAGACTATTTCCGCTGGTGGTTCAGCTTAATGTCAATCAAGAACATACGGCATTGTTTGGACACGTTTCAGCCCTGTAAATAACACCATAAATATTATCTCCGCTCATAAATGATACTTATGTAGTCAGATGAGCACTTTCCGTTCTGTCACAATCGAATTGTCGTTCTCCTTCCACGAAGCAGTGCCGTCTGTATAGCTCTCCTTCTTCCAAATTTCAGCACGCTCTTTTATGGTATCAAGTAGCCATATGCCTGCGGCCCATCCTTCTTGTCTGTGTGTACTGCTAAGACACAGGACAATGCTTTCTTCCTTCACCGGAACATCACCCAGCCGGTGACAGAGGTAAACTTTATGTATCTTCTCATCCTTACTCTCATCATTGAACTTAGACATGCATTCCTCAACGATTTTGGCCAGCGTTCGAAGGGAAAGCTTTGTATGTGCTTCATAGCTCAAATACTGCACCTCCTTACCTCTAAAGCTGTCTCTTGTTGTGCCTCCAAATGATACCACAGCACCAGCTCCTTCTGTTTTCACAAATTCCATTCCTTCGCTCATGTTCAATGGTTGAGTGGTAAGAAAGATTTTGATTGATTTATCATTGAGGTCTGCTGCACCTTCCCAGACTTCTTGCATCGTGTCTACTTTGAGCAGGGCGTTTAGCTCACCGTTATTGCACACCATTCACATCACAGCTGCAATCAATTGTCTCTAATACTGAAAGTCCGAAAAAAAAAAAGAGAGCGACGAACGGTTCATCCACTGACCATAATAATAGCTGCCCCACAATCAACACCTGAGAGGCCCTTATGAACGTCTTCCGAAGGCTATACTGCACTATGCATCGAGATCGAGCACCGTTACATCCGCGTGTAAGTTCTTTGTGTGAGAGTCTCGATCAGATAGCGCCACGCTTTGATCTTGGTCCAGGCCAAGTGGAAATCCTCACTAGCCCTAAGGATTTCTATTCGCAATTGAAAGAGAAGATATCTACTGCTGAAAATAGAATATTTCTATCATCTTTGTACATTGGAAAGTCACAAGATGAACTGATTGACTGCATTGCAACAGCCTTGAAATCCAGGCCAAACTTGAAAGTGCACATTCTCACGGACGCGTTACGTGGGACGAGAGAGGCACCATCGAAGTCGTCTGCATCTCTTCTTTCAAAACTTATGAAAGATCACGAGTCTCAAGTTGACATAAGAATGTATCATACGCCTCATTTAAACGGGTTTGCAAAGACTGTTGTACCCAAGAGATTTAACGAAGGATTCGGGCTCCAGCATATGAAAATCTACGGCTTCGATGAGGAAGTAATCCTTTCTGGTGCGAATCTCTCTTCCGACTATTTCACCAATAGACAAGACAGATACTACATTTTCAAATCTGCTGACCTCACAGATTACTACTTCAAGATCCAAACTACTATTGGATCACTAAGTTACAAACTATTTTATTCTGATCACCCATCCAAATTTGTTCTTAAATGGCCAGCATCAAACCCTGTTTCGGAACCAACCAAAAATGCAAACGAGTTCATTAAGGAGTCTTCAGGAATATTGAAGGACCTTCTATCATTCAAAAGAAGAAAAGTTACTAACGGCTCTAGTCCTGATAACGTGACGTATGTTTATCCTGTTTCTCAGTTCACACCGCTCTTCAATAAGAACGCAGATTATTCCACCGAGAAGGAATCTGTTCTCTCCTTACTGGAGTACTTGGATGACTTGCGAATCCGTTGGAAATTCACAGCGGGATACTTCAATATGTTACCTGAGATCAAAACGCGACTTATTACTGCCAAATCATCAGGTACAGTGATCACCGCCTCTCCTTTGGCCAACGGGTTCTATAAATCGAATGGTGTATCAGGCCTCTTACCGGATTCCTATCTCTACCTTTCCAAAGTTTTCTTGAGAGACGTTTATAAAGAAGGAAGAGAACATGATATTATATTAAAGGAATGGAAAAATGGAATTGTCAATACTGAAAATGGCTGGTCCTATCATGCAAAGGGACTATGGGCTACTGCCCCTGATGAGAAGCTGCCGAGTATCACGATCATCGGCTCGTCAAACTACACTCGAAGAGCTTATAATTTTGATCTGGAGACTAATTCCATCGTGATAACTACTGATTTAAGGTTGAAGGAAATCATGAATCATGAAGTGGAAAACATTGAAAGACATGCGACCTTGCTAGAGTTAAAAGATTTCAAGAACAAAGATAGGAAGATCCCAGCACATGTCGTATGGGCAACTAAGGCCCTTGGAAAAAGGTTGTAATTAGAATTCTTACCATTAACAGCTATGTACATTATTCAATACTTTGTTCTTGGTCTTTAATATTGGCTGCAGGAAGTCGCCTAATGGATGACCCATACATCCTCTCTTGAGTGAGAATCCAGACCGTGAATCCCAGGCGTAGCTTATCATGCTTATGTTAGTAAGTTCTTCTTGAGAATGGAGTAAATGTGTGACGTACAGTTAGAGTAACGAAGGCCTGTTCGTTCTTAGAGAGGTTAGTTTAACAGAATGGCGGTAATAAACAGAGTGTACTCACGAGGGGAGTTTCATGGAAATCATTTCTAGGTCTCATTATTTTGATAGTTAGCAGCATAGATGAAGATACGCAGTCAATTATAGAAGAGGCCTTTGGAATCTGACACGAATACATCCCCAAAAAATTTGTGATACCCTTTTCTTAGAAGTTAGCAATCCAGTGCAAGCAAAATAAGCATTTAGATCGTACCTGCGATATCCATTTGGATGAAGAAGCAATATTGCTCATCAACCATATATAGTCAACAAAGTCAATGAAGAAGATGCCATTAGTGCCAATTTCAGTGTAGTCAGATAATGAGCAACAATTCAGAATCCAAAGACCGAGTACACAACCTCCTGATAGTAGGAGTAGTGTGCCTCTTGAAATATCTTGAAATTGATGCCTTGTTTGCCTATATTTGAAGCATTGAGTAAAAGAGCATATCATGATCACAAAAAATAGAAAGTCAAAGATTATTTGGTCTATCGAAAGCTGTGTTTTAGGATAGATGGGGAAGCGCCTCGAATGCTGTTGTTGTACAAATTGAGAGAAATAATATGTCAGCCCTGATATCAGCGAGAGGGCGAATTCTATTATCTTGAGAAAGAAATTAGTATAAATACCGAGTGTACGTTTAAATTGCACAATGACTCACAGATAACAGAACATAGTCAAAGGACAATCCATAGATTGAGTTGGTTTTCTTGATCTCTCTCACTTGAAGGATAAGTCCCAAAGCCTGAAGAAATTGTTAGCACCTGACAAATCTATTTGACGAAATTATTCATACCTGGGCACACAATAGTATAAATTCCATCAGGTTCTCATTCTAAAAACGTTATTCTCGGGATTCTCAAAAGTTTCTCAGAACTCTAGAACACAGCGATTTAGGTATTACGGAAGGAAAGGACTCCAGCAGTTTCGCGATCCGCTTCAGGCCAGGCTAAAAAAAAGGAAGATGACAGCGCGCTTGAAACCACAGCTAGGCGAACACCTACTACTACACAATAGCCTCCCATCAGCTGGTAATTGGCTCACCCGTGCACGGTGCTACAAATCATATACTTCCCTCCACGTGAACCAAGTTAAAATGGATGATATATCTCTCTCTGAAAGCACCTATCCAATGATTCGGCAAATCGAACGCGTTAAGATCACTTACCGCCGATACCTGGACAAGACTGTTCCACATACTAAGCATAGATGGGTCTCTTTTGCAATTCTTATCACATTATTCATGGCTCGTATTCTTATTTCACAAGGCTGGTACATTATCTGCTATACTCTTGGTATTTACATTCTCAGTCTTTTTTTGGCTTTCCTTCAGCCAAAATTTGATCCGTCTCTTCAACAGCAGCTACAGGACGAAGCTGTTGAGGCCGGTGAAAACACTGAAGAGTTCAGGCCCTTCATAAGAAGACTTCCTGAGTTCAAATTCTGGTACCGTGCTACCATTGCGACTGTCCTAGGCATTGTGCTGACCTTGTTTTCTTTCACGGATGTTCCAGTATTTTGGCCCATTCTTCTTATGTATTTCATTACCCTTTTCTTACTGACAATGAGAAAGCAAATCCAACAGATGATCAAGTACCGCTACATTCCATTTGACTTTGGTAAGAAGAAGTATGGCTCAAAGTAAAAGCGGTGTAATGTGATTTTTGGTATAGCAGCACCTCAGATCAAAAGTACATGAAATTGATGTCAGAAAATCGAACTATTAGAACATGCCTATCTCCTGGGATGGAACCTTCTCAACTGCTTACCTTTGACTAAGTATTTCTGCATAGTGTATATTTCACCAGACAAGCTCCTTTAATTCTTGCAACCTGTGATTAAACAACTCGTAGCGAATGAAAGCGGTCATCCAATCAGTTGAAAAATACCTAATCATCAACAAGTATTACTACAGAACTAGGTTGTCTCAATACTACTCCTCCTTTGACCCATGATTTCTAGGCTTTGCTACTGCTCATTTCAATGCTCCCTTGTCCCATGCTTTGCAGCTGACAGTTGCTTCTTGCATGCACAAGCCTGAAACGACAAGCCTCTAACTACTTAGCTCTTGTATCCAGTTCTTCTTAACTCATCCAGTTCGCCTTTTTGATTATAGAGGACCGTACTATTTCTATTCACCGCCCAAATGCTTGGGGCATAGGTGGTGTTTTTATAGGCGCTAGCCAAAGCTTTGTTTATTCTAACGTATCGTCTCTGAACGCTTTATATATATATATATATATATATACGTCGCTCCATCTAAGTTACCCAACCAATTTTCCACTAGTAACATTTATGCCTCTGGTTAGAGAAGCTATACTAAGAATCGCTAGCCCCACGGATGGCCCAATGGATGACCTAATCATAAAAGCCGATCAGAAGCGGGAACATAGTCTTTTGTGTAACCTTTCAGTGCGCGAGGTGGGGTGCACACAGGCCCTCATTTCGCTGGGGAACATGGTCGACCTCTTACGACTGTTGTGACTTCATTGACTTCCGTAGTCACTAGGAACACAGTCTAAACCAGTTTAAGGGAGAGATATCATGCTGTGTAGCTTCGAAACAACGAATGACATTGAGCGACGGTGGTAGTGATTAAGATCTAGTCCAAGACAACGGAGTTGATGGATCTCCCTTATTACGCAGCGATGAAGTATGACATTTTGGTCCCTATATTCAAGCCACACTGTGACCATCGCCTGTGATCTTGGCTTTTTATATAAATATGATGCAGTTATGTTATGATTATCACGAATTGGCAACGACACATCTTTTCCCATGGGCTTCGCGTTCAGAAGCCGATCACACTCATCATCGACAGACGTAATGACAGTTTGCAGTGAGGGCACAAAAAGCTTTTTGATGAGGTTCCTGATGAGAGTCCCGAGCAGAAGCTTGCCGAACACATAGCTAGCTACTCCGTCCCAAGAGGTTGGTCTCACAGTGTGGTGAGGTACGTGATGGTATCCTGTGGACCCAAGAACTGCCGTTAACTAGCTAGCTACCTTCGTGACAGTTACTCGGAGACAGGGTTGGCCAAATTCCCTGCTGTGTGCTACTACTAATTCAGAATCAGGAGAGCCATTTCCAGGAGAAAATTGCTTCCATCCGCTTCATTCAGAGGGTGCTCTAAAAATCAAAACTGTGTAGTTCAGCGAAAGACCCACTTACAACTATAGGTGGCTTTGCAGTCTCAGATAATTATTGGACTGACTACCATCACTACTTTGATAATAATTTCAGCTAGCTTTTAAGATAGTGACTTTCTGGATCGGCTGGTTGTACGAAGGCTCGACGTTTACTTCAGACTAGTTTTGCCAGTATCTTTTTAGCACTGCCTTTTTACATATTCCGGAAATAGGAATAGATAACTGAGCAACTTCATATCCTTTTAATTCTTATTTCTAGAACCACAATTCGTATGATCTATCCTTTTTGAGTTGATTCATTTCATCTTTCTCTAGAAATTCAAGAAAGCAGGCTTCACTTCACAATTTCAATAGTAAATGAGGAGGAAGGCCATTGAAGGGGTAGGATATAGTGGTCAATACCCCATCTTCTATAGAGCATTTTCTACCAGGGTACCTGGTTTATTGGTGCGTTACAGAGATCCATCGGCATGCAGGGAATTCAGTTGAAAGAGGCGCAAATCGCGGCCAGGAATTATGGTGTTTTCAGCGAATCTTTAGA